>SJYV01036168.1:345990-369159 GCA_006410875.1 Neotragus pygmaeus | reverse complement strand
GGATGACGGGGGGGGGGGGGGGGCTGCAGGCCAGGAGGTCACACCTGCAGTCCTGAGGAATCCTTTCCAAGATGGCCACTGGTCCTTCTAAAATGACTTGGACCACCATGCTCCCACAGGGATTTCTGGCTTCCTGCCCCTCCTGGTTTGGACAGAGATGCATCCGAGGAAGTTTGGCCACAGGACTGCATCTTCCTGGGATCCAGGGAATTGGGAGTCCCAGTGCACTCCCAGGCCAAGTCTCACCTAATTGGCCAATTGAGGATGAGAGTCCCAGCTATGCCCAGTGGAAAGCATCTTCCCCAGCAGAGGGACCAAAAGACGCAAGTTCCATGAATACTATCCAGCTGAGGGGGCAAGACAGAGTAACAGGTGAGTCAAGCCAGTCTTCCACTGGTACCAAGAGCCAAGCAGTTCCTGCAGCAGGTGCTTGGAGCACACGGTCCACCCGGCACTGTGGCCCAGGTGCTCTCCTCTGCCCCCGCCCCACTCTTGGAGCACATGGCCTGCCTGGCACTGTGGCCCCAGGTGCTCTCCTCTGCCCCCTCCCCACTCTTGGAGCACACAGCCCACCTGGCACTGTGACCCCAGGTGCTCTCTTCTGCCCCCTCCCCACTCTCACTCCCCGCACAGGAGGCCAGAGCTGAACAAGGTGGAGGAGGGTGCTCAGCACCACGTCATTATCAGCACAGACCTGGGTCAGGAGTCCTCCCCAAGAGCACAGGGTCCTGGGGGGGTCATGCCTGTCCTGACATCACAGGAGCAGTGTGATCATCACTCAACAGATTGTGGTCAGCATCACTGACAGGTGAGTCCTGGGGGCCTGGACCTGGACACATCACTACCTATAGCCCCGTGGACTGGGCAGGGCCAGTCAAGGCAGAAGTTCTGGACTTTAATGACAGTAGAAATAATTATGGGGTCTTGTATCACCATAGGTTTAAATTCAGTGGCCTGAGATCTTGCATTTCTGGCCAGCTTTAGGTGATGCTCTTGCTATCAGACCTCAGACAACACTTGATAAGCTACAGTTTACAAGGAATAGACGCAGAACACAGTCTTTAAAAACAGAGGCTTGTAGACAACACTGGATTCTTATGCATCCCGCATTAAGACATTTATCAGGCTCAACTCACAGGCAGGTTTACTGAGGCCAGCACTACAGTCACACTGAGTTATCTCAACAACCAAAGGAATGTGTGAGTTTGTTTTTTTAAAAAACCAAGAGCTTGACTTCCCGGATGAAGATGTCGATCTCTGCTCATTTGCTTCGCCAGGCATCCTAAGGGTCACTGTTTTGATGACCGAGGGCCACTGAGGTGGATGAAAGGTCTTGGGAAACAGAACAGAAACAGGAAGCTGGGAAAACTAGTGGACACAGAAGCAAGACAGCCAGCCTGGGGTGGTGGGAGAAGACAGTCACTCTGGTCACAATGGCTCTGCTGTACGTATGAACAGGGGGTGGGCAGAGATGGAAGCCAAGCCTCAGCCTTGGTGAGTGTGAGTGTGGGCACAGGTCAGGGCTGGTAGCACAGGGGTGGGCAGCCACGGAGTGTACAGCGGTGCCCAACTTCACTCTTAGCACCGGCTCCAAACCAATATTACAGTGGACCCGCCTAGACATCCCAGGTCACACTGTCCCCTCTGCTTTCGTGTGACAGCTGGAGTCCAGTCCCCCAGGAGAGGGAAACTGGACAGCCTACACTGTAATCAACCTATCCTTTTAGGGGGAAGTATGGACTCTCAGACTACCTTCCAAGAGACTACCTCCCCTGCTTAGGGGAGCTTGGGGTAATCTCTCCTCCACAGATACCACTGATCACCCAACCTCTGCCTGCATACCCCCACTCCCAAGGAACTCACTCCCTCCAAAGAGAGCCAGCTCCATGATACTGCAGATCTGACCTCTACAAAATGTGGGGTCCGCTCTGAAATAGACTTGCACCTGCTGAATAATCTGCTTGCCTGCCAAGGAAGCACGGTGGCTCAGCATCCCACTTTGCTTTTCATTCCTCCATCTTTGGGCAGGATTCCCTGTGACCACCCTTGTGGCCATCACACAGCTGGTCCCCGTGTCTGATGAAAGTGTGGTGGTCAGCCCTGCTCAAGGCAGACAAGTCAGATCTCGGCTGTGACAGGGAGAAGAAGCAGCTCCCAGCAGGAGGGCCCAGTCATTGAGCAGATGTGACCATGTTGGAGGCTCCCACTGCTCCAAGCAATCACCCCACAGGGTGTGCAGAGGAGCCAGGGGCATGGAAGTAATGACAGGGGAGGAAATGCCTTGTCCTGAATGTGTCACAGCCCTTGTCCTGCTGTTTTCAGACCATGCAACTGGGTTCTCCCCTGCCCATGAACTACCTAACATCTGGGCTGTGCAAGAAACAACCCTTAGATTCTCAAGGATGTGGAGAACTCTGCTGTTGGTTGCCATTACGGTCTTATCAGAGATGAAGATGCTGAGATAGGTCTCAGGGTCTGCAAGGGAGACAGACATAGCTCCACTCTAGCCTGGTGACAGCTGGTCCCTGATCTGCTCCCGGACTGGCCTGGAGTTAGAACCATCACTGGGTCAGTTCCTGATAGTATCAGCTACTTAATGATTTCTGAAATTTAAAATGAGTAAAATAGGGGTGGAAGGTGCAGGATTAGATACTTGAGCAGGTATGGGAATGGCACAGCTCAGGACCATCCCCACGGGAAGGGAGAGCATGTCCTGCAAAACAAGGACAAGGAGATGGAAGCCATCCTTATGCTGGCAACTCTCAGCTCAGCAGGACCCCTGGAGCCATCTCACAGAGTGTTTCAAACATACTTAGGAATTAGTAAATCACAGGAAATGTTTACATTTCAGGTCGACCTGGGCCCATCTGGAGAACTGTGTAGCTGGTGGTCTCTTAGTCAGTGAACAGTAAGGTGCTGAAGGGCCCCTGTTATCCAAGAGAAAATGACCTGGTGACCTAGCTGACTTCCCCTTGCTGCCTCCACTTGCTCTCTGCTGTCCAACCCTTGTTGCCCAGCGCAGGGCCATGCAACCCCCCAAAAACGGAAACCTCTCAGCGATGCCTCTGCAGGAGTTTGTGCTGGATGGGTTTGGGGGTGGCCCACAGACCCAGGCCCTGCTCTTTGCCCTGTTCCTGGCCCTGTACATGGCGGCCGTCCTGGGGAACCTCTCCATGATGGTGGTCATCACGCTGGATGCCCGTCTGCACTCCCCGATGTACTTCTTCCTCAAGAACCTCTCCTTCCTGGACCTGTGCTACTCGTCTGTCATCGCCCCCAAGGCCCTGGCCACCTTTCTGTCCTCCTCCAAGCTCATCACCTTTGCAGGCTGTGCCACTCAGTTCTTCTTCTTCTCCATGATGGGCACCACGGAGGCATTCCTCCTGGCCGTGATGGCCTATGACCGCTTCATGGCCATCTGCAGCCCCCTGCTCTACCCCATCTCCATGCGCCCCTCGGTCTGTGCCTGCCTGGTGCTGGGCTCCTACTGTGGAGGTTGCTTCAACTCCATCCTGCAGACCAGCTTCACATTCAGCCTCCCGTTCTGCAGCTCCAACCACATCGACCACTTCTTCTGTGATGTGATCCCCCTGCTCCAGCTCACTTGTGCCAGCACGGCCGTCAATGAGCTGGTCATGTTTGGAATCTGTGGCCTCATCATCGTGGGCACCACCCTTGTGGTCCTCGTCTCCTATGGCTACATCACAGTGACCATCCTCAGGATGCGCTCAGGAGGAGGGAGGCACAAGCTCTTCTCCACCTGCGGCTCCCACATGACAGCCGTCTCCCTCTTTTATGGGACTGTCTTTGTCATGTATGCTCAGCCGGGAGCTGTGGCGTCCATGGAGCAGGGCAAGGTGGTCTCTGTCTTCTATACCCTGGTCATCCCGATGCTCAACCCCCTCATCTACAGCCTAAGAAACAAGGACGTGAAGGATGCCCTGCGGAGACTGGGCCAGAAGCACACAGCCACGTGAAGGAGGGTGACCAGAGAGACAGTGTCCTGAGGGTTGGACATGAGGGCTCTGGGGGAGACAGAGGTTTGGTTGGAAGTATTCATTCTTCATTCATCCAAGTGATTCTTTCATTCATTTCATTCAACGCTGTGGAAGCACATCATGGACCCCACATGCAAGTGTGAGACGAGGAGATCAGATAAGGCACCAGAAAGATGGTGGAGACTGATGGGGCAGGACCCTAATCTTCAAGTGTGAATAACACAATTGTCAGAGCAGTGAACAGAACATTGAGACAGAATTTACGTCCCAAGGTCAGCAACTTCCAGTGGAGGTATGTAAGTAGATAAACTCTCAGGCCATTCCTATCCCTCCTTCCCTAAGTCTACTGTGAATATGAGGTTGGTAATCTCCCCTGAACCACCTAGAAGGGGGACCTGAGGACTCTCAGCCTGGCCCCTTTCTTGGTGATAGCCTGGGTCACCACAGCCAATTAGGGGGAGTCAGGAAGACCACGCTTCCCCTCAATCCTGCAGCGGCTGTCCCTCCCCTGCCCCTCTGTTCACTGATGCCGCCACCCAACAGGTCAGCAGGGAGCACCTGCACTCCTGCTTCAGACGCTCCTGGTGCTCCCTGCCCTGGGTTTCTCCCCTCAGACAGCAGCAGGGAGTCAACGTGGATGTCTCATACCCAAAGATCCAGTGACCTTCTGCCACACAGCCAGACTACTTCTGACCACAGAAAATGGTGCTTTGTCAGCTAAAACATCTCTGAAGGTCCTGATGGCTGCCCTAGAGACAGGAGATGGAGAGAGAAGATGCCCTTCCTTGGCAGAGAGCACAGCTCCCTGCCCTCTGTCTCACACTCCCTGGGAGATCCTGGCCCCCCTGTCTTGACCTGCCCAGTCAGGGCTCCACCTTCATGCTCCATGGACCCAACACTGCCTGGATTCAGAGCCCAGTGGCCTCATTATGCCTCCCTTTGGTGGGGTCATCCACTCCCGCGGTCACCATGAGGAGGCAGCCCTGTGGACACAGGGGTGCTCTACCCTGGATGGTCAGTAGGGATGAGTCCTGCCTCTCTAACCACAACTCTCCATCTCCTTGTCTGCCTGCTCGGGAGGACTGTGGGGAGAGGCTGACAGCTAACTTATCTGACTGCTGCTCACAGTTGCTTAGCCAGAAGCTACTCCAAGGTGTCTGCTTGTTTCTTTCCCCATTTGTCTCATCTCGAGCACGCTGACATCTATTACTGTGTTTCTCTGATATAATGCTTTTCTTTCTTTGAGAAGTTCCCGCAGTGCTCTGCTCCGTGTCTGGCATGCGTTGGTATCTTCTAACGCTACACGACTGTTCCATCTTCCAAATTCTGCCCCTCGTTCTCCTCTAGCCGTCCTCCTCCTCTTCCTCCTAGTCTTTCCCCTCCTCCTCCTTCCGTCTCTTCTTACATTTCTCTTCCTCTTTCTCCTTTTTTTTCTTTCTCCTTCTCCTCCTTCTTCTCCCTTCTCCTCTCTCTTATTCTTCTTTCATTCTGTGGATTTTCAAAAGGATGTTCCTGGATTTATAGTATCTTAATCTTAATTCCTGGACTTTAGTATCTTAGGGCCTTCCCTGGTGACTCAGCTGGGAAAGAATCTGCCTGCAATGCAGGAGACCCCAGTTCAATTCCTGGGTCAGGAAGATCCCCTGGAGAAGAGATAAGTTACCAACTTCGATATTCCTGGGCTTCCCTTGGGCCTCAGACAGTAAAGGATCTGCCTGCAATGAGGGAGACCTGGGTTTGATCCCTGGGTTGAGAAGATCCCCTGGAAGAGGGCATGGCAACCCACTCCAGTATTCTTGCCTGGGAAATCCCAAGGATAGAGAAGCCTGGTGGGCTACAGTCCATGGGGTCACAAAGATTCGGGCTGGACTAAGTGACTAAGAGCAGCACATAGAATCTGAATCCAAAGTGAGAAAAGGAAACACATTTTTTTCTCTTACATAATAGTACAATTATCATCAATATGTAAATTTAATTATACATATGATAAGGGATTAGTGGTTCTAGTAGAAGAGCATTGATTCTGACTTTGGAATAAATTTAGGAAGGTCATCAGACAGTCCATGGAGTAGAAGTTCTCCAGTAGCCTGGGAAACATGACTTCTAAAAGCCCTGTACGTCTCCATTTGTCTGTGTCACCCAGATTTCAGATTGTAGTGAACATCTCTTCACAATTTTAGCAGCACTTTATTTGGTTTGCTCATCCTATACGTGCATTGCATCCTGTGCCACATCGCAGGTTCCCAGCACATATCTCCTGGCTGATCATAACTTGAGTTCAGTTCTAACTAGCCATTGCACTCCGAAATACACCTGACAGAGCTCTAGTTATCTTCATTAAGTGTAGAATAAACATCCTAAATGTGAGGGCCATGTTATAGTTTTAATTCTGTTTCCTTACTTTTTTAAAAGATTCACAATTTTTATTGTGTTTAAAATAACATCTCTGTTGTAACCAATTATAAGTGTACAGCTTGCTGTTGATGTTCAGTTGCTGAGTCACGTCCGACTCTGTGTGACCCTGTGAGCTGCAGCACACCAGGCTTCAGGCTTCCCTGTCCTTCACCATCACCCTGAGTTGGCCCACACTCATGTCCATTGAGCTACTGATGCCATCCAACCATCCAGCCATCATAGGTGTGCAGTTTAGTACTGCTCAGTATATTCACCTTGTGTAACAGATCTCCAGAAATTTTTCATCCTGCAGAACTGAATTGCATACCCCTTCAGCAACAACTCCTTATTTTCCCCTTACCTCCACCACTGATAGCCAACATTTCCTGTCTATCTCTGTGAAAGTGGCTACTTTAAATTCCACAGGTAAGTAAAACACAGAATATGCCTTTTTCTCTCTGGTTATTTCACTTGTCATAATTTTTTCAAGGTTCATTCATATTGCTGTAAATGAACATATTTTCATTTTTTAAAGGTTGAGTAACATTCCATCACGTATATACACCACATTTTGCTTATCTATTCATCTATTATTTTATCTATTCAACACCTAGGTTACTTCTACCTTTCACCTATTGTCAAGAAGGCTGCTGTTGTTGTCCAAATATCTCTTATAGATACTGCTTCCTAAGTTCATACATGCAATTACTGGATCATATAGTAAATGTTTTTTAACCTGGGAGAAAATCTCCAAAGTACTTTCCATAGTAGTTGTATCAATTTACATTCCCACCAACAGTGCAAAAATCTTCCAATTTCTCCACTTCCTAGTCAGCCTACCTTCTGTTTGTTTTTAAGAGTAGCCATTTTATTACTTGTGAAGTAGTTATCACATCGCTATTTTTTATTCTAATGTCCCAGAAAATCAGTAAGGAAACACTGCTTTTAAATGATTTATTATATCAGATAGAATGAATTGCTATCTACAGAATATTTTATCCCCAAACAGCAGAATACACATTCCTCAAAGTGCATGTGGAATATCCTGTAGGGCAGATCACATGCAAGGCCACTGAATAAGTCTCAAGAACTTCAAAAAATATTGAAACCGTAACACACCTTTTTTTCTGACCACAAAGGTATGAAACTAGAAACCAACTAAAAAAATAAAACTGCCAAACACCCCACAAATATAGAGACTTAAACAATATGTTCCTAAACCACCTATAGGTCAGGGAATTAATCAAAGAAGAAATTTTAAAAATACCTGGAGTCAAAGAAAAAGGAAAACACACCAATCAAAAATCTATGTGATGCAGCTAAAACGGTTCTAAGAGCAAAGTTTATAGCGATACAATCTAATTCGTAAAATAAGAAAGATATCCAATAAGCAATCTAACTTTACACCAAAAGAGAATAGAAAAAGAGGATAAACAAAATCCAAATTTACTAGAAGAAACAAAATAATAAAAGTCAGACCAGGGACTTCCTTGGAAGTCCAGTGGTCAAGACTTCATCTTCCAATGCTCAGGGTGCAACTTTGATTCCTAGTTGGGGAGCTAAGATCCCACATGCCTTGGGGCCAAAAAAGAAAAAAACCATAAAACAGAAGCAATGTTGTAACAAATTCAATGCAGACTTTACAAGTGGTCCACACCAAAAAAAATCTTTTTAAAATATCAGGCCAGAAATAAATAAATCAGACTTTTAAAAAATAGAAAAGATCAATGAAACCATAATTGATTATTTGAAAAGATAAACTAAATTGATAAGCCTTTAGCCAGATACATTAAGAAAAAAGAGAAGTCCCAAATAACTAAGCTCAAGTATGAAACACAGAGAAGGCAATGGCACCCCACTCCAGTACTCTCACCTGGCAAATCCCATGGGTGGAGGAGCCTGGTGGGCTGCAATCCATGGGGTCGGTAAGAGTCGGACACAACTGAGCCACTTCACTTTCACTTTCCACTTTCATGCATTGGAGAAGGGAATGGCAATCCACTCCAGTGTTCTTGCCTAGAGAATCCCAGGGACGGTGGAGCTTGGTGGGCTGCCGTCTATGCGGTCGCACAGTCAGACACGACTGAAGCGACTTAGCAGCAGCAGCAGCATGAAACAGGAGAGGCTACAACCAACACGACAGAAATGCAAAACATTTTAAGAGGTTACTATGACCTGTTATAAGGCAAAAAAAACTGAGAGCCTGCAAGAACTGGGCAAGTTCACAATCATGTGGCTTCCAAAGACTGAATTAGGAAAGTACAGAAAATCTAAAAAGTTCAAAAATGAATAAGAAGATTGAATCAGTAATGAAAAACCTTCTAAGAAAGAAAAGCCACAGACCAGCTGGTTTCATGGAGAATTCTACCAAACACTAAAGAATTATCAATGCCAATACTTCTCAAACAATTTCCAAGTATTGAAGAAGAGGGAACACTCTCAAACTCGTTGTTTAAGTCCAGCATTACCCTGATACAAAAGCCAGATAAGGTCACAGCAGGAAAATGAAACTACCAACTATTATCTCTAATGAGCATAGATGCAAAAATTCTCAACAAATTACTATAAAACTGAATTCAGCAATTAAAATGATCAGTCATATACCATATTCAAATTGGATTTATTCCTGGGGTACACACAAATAAAACAAAGTGATACAAGACACTAACAAGTTGAAGAATACAAACTGGATGATCATCTCTGGCCCTCAGCTAGAACAGTGAAGGTAGTTTGCTGGCCTTGCCAGGTAAAAGCAGGCTGCTTCACTGACCTCCTGTGTCAGACCCACCATAACAGATTAACACGACGTGTGACTTATAACAGGAGTCCATTCTCTAACGGACCAGCAGGGATGCTGCCCTTGAAAGCTACAGGAAAATGACAACATCCTTGGCGCTCCCTCCCCGTCCCTGCACCACCCTGGTCTCAGCCCAGTCTTCGCGCGCCCTTTGTCCTTGTGTCTTTCTGTCTGTGAGTCCTTTTCTCTTTGTATAAAAACACGCCTTTGGATTTCCATTAGTTGCTCGGTGGTATCCGACTTTGTGACCCTGTGGACTGCAGCCTGCCAGGCTCCTCTGTTCATGGGATTCCCAAGGCCACAATCCTGGAGTGGGTAGCCATTCCCTTCTCCAGGGGATCTTCCTGACCCAGGGAACAAACCTGGGTCTCCTGCATTGCAGGAAGATTCTTTACGGTCACCAGGGAAGTCTTTTGGATTTAGGATCCTTCTAATCCAGTATGGCCTCTTCCTAATTCATTTGGAAAGACCCTGTTTCCAAAGAGGGTAATAGTCTGAGTTACCAGGATTTCTCTCGTAGCTCAGGTGGTGAAGAATCCACCTGCAAAGCAGGGGACCCAGTTCAATTCCTGGGTCAGGAAGACCCCCTAGAGAAGGGATAGGCCACCCACTCCAGTATCTGTGGGCTTCCCTTGTGGCTCAAATGGTAAAGAATCCACCTGCAATACAGGAGACCTGGGTTCGATCCCTGGGTTGGGAAGATCCCCTGGAGGAGGGAAAGGCTACCAACTCCAATATTCTGGTCTGGAGAACTCCACGGACTATATAGTTCATGGGGTCACAAACAGCTGGACACAACTGAGCGACTTTGCCATCCTCTTAGCATAGTGGTTGAGCACCCCTGCTTGTCATGTGACAGACTGTGGCTTAATTCCCTGATGGGGAAACAACATCTCCTTTGGGCTTTCCTGGTAGCTCAACTGGTAAAGAATATGCCGACAAGGCAGGAGACTCCAGTTCAATTTCTGGGCTGGGAAGATCCCCTGGGGAAGGGATAGTCTAGCTACTCCAGTATTTTGGGGCTTCCCTGGTGTCTAGATGGTAAAGAATCTGCCTGCAATGCAGGAAACCTGGATTCAGTCCCTGGGTTAGGAAGATCCCCTGGAGAAGAAAATGGCAACCCACTCCATATTCTTGCCTGGAGAATCCTACAGACAGAGGAGCCTGGCGGGCTGCCATCCATGAGGTCGCACAGAGTCAGACACGAGTGAGCGACCAGCACGTCCAGAGGCTCTACCTGCCTGCTAAGTGTGCAAACGTCAGGGTGGACGATGATGAGCCATGCTGAGGGGAAGGAAATTCAAATCTTTGTGAGCCATTGGAATAAAATATGTTGTATATTTCTGGAGGAAATACACTGTATTAATAAAAAAATAAAGACAAAGCAAGTTGTCTATGCCATAATAATCCATGATGTGGTTGTAGGACCCTAGCCCACAGAAATATTAGCAGGAGCCCAGAATGAACGTAGGTTGAGTCATGCTTTGGGAGAGGAAGGAGAGTGAGGGAGTGGCCGTCAGGACAGGAAACCCTTGACGCTGGCTGCGCCCACACAGGGGAACACCGCAGAGAAGTTCAGAACCGACCCGGGAAGACCCCCTTGCTGTGCTGTCTGTTAAGTGAAGGTCCCAACTGCGAGCTAAGCACAGCATGACCTGATTCACACAAAAATCCTAAAATAAAGGCTTCATGTGTGCAGACACACACCCAACTGCTAAGAGAGGCAAGGCTTTATTGGGGCCAAAGAAAAACGCATTTCCATTTTACCATTGTGCACTCGACTGCTCAGTCATGTCTGACTCTTTGCGGCCCCATGGACTGTAGCCATCAGGCTCCTCTGTCCGTGGGATTTTCCAGACAAGAATAGTGGAATGGGTTGCCATTTCTTTCTCCAGGGGATGTTCCTGACCCAGGGATGGAACTCNATATATCAACTATGATTTGGATATATGCATTTGTTTTTAATTCCATCAGTTTTAGCTTTATACATTTAAATTTTCTATTAGTCATATACAAATTTTTTAATTTTCACATTATCTGGTTGAATTTAACTTTCTTTGTGAAATGCCTCTTTATAAACTTTTTTCCCTGAATCCTACTTTGTGTAATAATTATTGAGCCACATCAGCATCCTTTTTCTTAGAATGTTTGTAATACAACATTTTCAGGCTTTTATTTATATACTTTCTTTACCTTTGTACTTTGGTTTTTATTTCTATTCCAAATTAAAATATTTTTTAAACAGATACCTTCACTCTTTATGGACTGAGTGCATGACCCCAGGAAGCATAGAGACAGCTGTGCTGCTGCCCCAGGGAAGTATTTCCCGCATGCCACCCTCATCACTATACAGGGTGCAGGTGGAGGAGAGCAGGGTCCGTGGGCCAGGAGATCACACTGGCTGCCTGGGGAGACTTTTCAGAGGAGGGGCACTGGGTCCCTCTAGCTTGTGTTCCTCCCCTGTGGCCCCCCACTGCTTCCTGAGGACCTCAGGCTTCCTGCCTCCCCTGCCTTGGGCCAAAGGGGGTCAGGGGAAGATTGGCCTCAGGACTGCAGCTTCCGGGGACCCAGCGAGTTGTGAAGCCCAGTGCAGTCAGAGCCCAAGTCTCACCTAATTGGCCATTTGTGGCCTCAAGTCCCAGGTGTGGCAGGTGGAGAGGATCTTCCCCAGCAGGCACCCCCAGGGCCCAGGCACCTCACAGACGACGAGACAGGATGTAGAGGGGCAGGTGAGCTGAGTTCACCCCTTCTCTGCTTGCACCAAGCCCCAGGGACCGCCTGCAGCCAGGCTCTCGGTGGGACCCCAAGTGCCCCTCCCACCCTTGGCTCACTGCACAGAAAGCCAGAGGCGGGAGAGGCAGGAGTCCTCAGAGTCCACTGGTCTTCGTCAGCACAGACCCCGATCAGGAGCTTGGGAAGGCAGATCCTGGCTGTGTGCGCTTGGGCATATCACGACCCTCACCTGGAAAAGGTAAGGCCGAGGCAGCCGCCTTCCAGGGCTGCAGGAGGGTAAGGGCGGCAGGGTTCTGTCTCCACTAAGCAGCCAGGGCTTGCTCTCAGCAGCTGGAGTGATGTCCGCTCCTCTGCCTCCCTACCCCAACCTCAGCTTCAAGGCTGTGAAAGCAGCGCCTCTTTAGCTAGTGAATGAGCCCTCTGAGCAACTTGTTCAGTAGCACATTCTGATTCAACAGGTGTGTTTGACTGGAGTGTCTGCATTCCAAACCAGCTCGCACGTGGTGGTGATGTTCCTGGTCCCCGGACCACACTTCAGTTAGTAGGGTTAGCGCTGAACGTTAGGACAAGCTATGTTCCACTGCAGAGAAGTGTCCAGCTGCTTTGACCTCATTAAGTGCATCCCTTAGGCTCGGATTAAAGGCTTCCTCATGTCACCGATGCCCATTGGATGACCCTGGGTGACCTCAGCAGGCTGGAGCCCCTACTTGTTTGTTGTTCAAAAAAACAAAGAGCCTGGCTTTGGAAATGGAAATTTCTCTTTGTTTTCAGCTTACCAGAAGGAGTCACTATTTTATCATGCTAAGGGCTTGTCAAGAGAAATAGTCAAGTAATACTGAGCACAAAACCATGAACTCAGAATCTTTGAGTTCACCACAGAAACACCTGCTTCTTGGGGTGTGGGGGTGAACAGGTGTGCCACACTAGCTGCCTGTCCCCACTAGGTGTGAATGATCCCTGGGGGTGGACAGCAGGGATCCATCAACTTAGTACCAGCAGGATACAGGGCAGGCCCCCTTCCACCCCTCCACCCATGCCCCTGTCAGCATAGCAGCTCCGTGCATCAACACGGTGGCCAACTGGTATCTGTTGCACAGCCCTCCTCTGACCTTCTGAATGGTCTGTGCTGTGACAAAGGCAGGGAGCAGAAAGACCTCAGAGAATTCCAGAGAATAGACAGAAGCCCATATCTCCATAGTTCCAAACGTAAAAGTCTGTCCTGAAGTGATTTGCAGAGCATGGAGTGTGAGTCGCCAGTGACACTGATAAGGACATACCCATCTCTTGAAAGTTGGACTGTTCCTTTTCCATGATTTGGCAAACATTTGCACATGGGCAGAAAGCCTCATGAGAACCTCAAGGGGGCAGAGAGCTCTGCAGATGAGATGCCACTGTGCTCCAGGCTCAGAGGCCATGATGCTGAGATGGGGCTCAGAATCTGCAGGAGAGACAGACACAAAACACCCTCATTAGCCTGGTGATGGCAGGTCTTTGCTCTCCTTCCAGTTTGGCCTGGAGATGAAGCCATCACTAGGTCAAGTCCTGGTGGGCAGGAGTCCTCAGTAAACGTTTCTGAAATCAGTGAATGAATTTATAAGGAACAGAAAGTATAGGATTAGCTATGGGAGCATAGAGTGGAAATGGCAAAATTCAGGAGCATCCTTGAGGGGAGGAGAGCATTTACTTCAAAGGAGGAGACAGGGGGCTGCAACTCCATTCTTGCCCCGGAGACCCTCAGCTCTGTAACCCTCCTGGCACTCACCCCACCCCTGTGGTAACAACTCAGAGGGCTCCACAGAGTGAGTGCTCCATGCATATTTATGGATTTGTGAGTCACAGGCAATACTGCCCTTTCAGGTCAGCTTGAGCTCATCTGGAAGGAGACCTGGGCAGCTGGTGGCCTCTTGGTCAGTGAGGAGTGAGTCATCAAAGGATCAAGGCCATGTCACCCCACAGAAATGGAACCCTCTCAGTGATGCCTCTGCAGGAGTTTGTGCTGGATGGGTTTGGGGGTGGCCCACAGACCCAGGCCCTCCTCTTTGCCCTGTTCCTGGCCCTGTACGTGGTGGCCGTCCTGGGGAACCTCTCCATGATGGTGGTCATCACGCTGGACGCCCGTCTGCACTCCCCGATGTACTTCTTCCTCAAGAACCTCTCATTTGTGGACCTGTGTTACTCGTCTGTCATCGCCCCCAAGACCCTGGCCACCCTCCTGTCCTCCTCCAAGGTCATCACCTTCGCAGGCTGTGCCACCCAGTTCTTCTTCTTCTCCCTGCTGGTCACCACAGAGGGTTTCCTCCTGGCCATGATGGCCTATGACCGCTTCGTGGCCATCTGCAGCCCCCTGCGCTACCCCATCTCCATGCGACCCTCAGTCTGTGCCCGCCTGGTGCTGGGCTGCTACTCTGGGGGCTGCCTCAACTCCATCCTGCAGACCCGCTTCACATTCAGCCTCCCATTCTGCAGCTCCAGCCACATTGACCACTTCTTCTGTGATGTGCCGCCTCTGCTCAAGCTTGCCTGTGCTGACACTACGATCAATGAGCTGGTCATGTTTGGAATCTGTGGCCTCATCATCGTGGGCACCACCCTTGTGGTCCTCACCTCCTATGGCTACATCACAGTGACCATCGTGAGGATGCGCTCAGGAGGAGGGAGGCACAAGCTCTTCTCCACCTGCGGCTCCCACATGACAGCCGTCTCCCTCTTTTATGGGACTGTCTTTGTCATGTATGCTCAGCCGGGAGCTGTGGCGTCCATGGAGCAGGGCAAGGTGGTCTCTGTCTTCTACACCCTGGTCATCCCAATGCTCAATCCCCTCGTCTACAGTCTGAGAAACAAGGACGTGAAGGATGCCCTGTGGAGACTGGGCCAGAAGCACACAGCCACGTGAAGGAGGGTGACCAGAGAGACAGTGTCCTGAGGGCTGGATGGAGAATTCAGAGACAGTGAACCATGAGGAGCCCCTCAAACCTCTTCCACTTCTGAATGGAATGGGATGTATTGAGGACTCTGATCCACGTATTCAATCACATTGCTTGAAGGCGTTTATGAAGCAGTCGTTCACTACGTGTGAGATGCAGAGATGGACAAGGATGCTCTGCACCCAGAACTCTCCATGTTGCAAGGAGCAGTGGCTCAAGTCACATGAAGATGGAACGAACAGGGCAGGAGGTGGGGGCGGGTCTCGCCCCCTTTGTGTATCATGGTTCTCTGAGTCATCCCATGGATTTTGCTAGGAAAGAAGTCAGATATACGTGCATTGATCAAACATGGAAGAAAAGGTGTTTGCACGCAACATACCTCCATCTCCCAACCCCACCTTGGATGCAGGACTTCACCATCACCTGTTAGCAGGACATGACCGTCCACCGAGGGCCCTCTGCCTCCAGTTGGCCTTTTTCAGCCCACTTTCGGCACCACCACCAAAGAGATCTGTTTAAGATGATAATGGCCAAGGTGTTCCCCACAGTCAGCAGGGGTGAGTAGGAATAGGCTTGGCTTCAGTGGCTCAGGGCTGACGAGCTGGGCCTCTCAGGGAGGAGCCAGGTCAGTGGTCTGGTGAATGTGGTGGTTCCACTGGGGGACAGAAGCACCCCTGGGCTCCTGCCCCATCACACCACACGGACGGCACTGTCGTTAGGGGTGATGACCCCAGCCACAGCACCCGCTCCAAGTCACAGGATGGAAGACAGGAAGCAGAAACGCATGTACAATTTTGATATATCTTCAGAAAAAATACTCAAATCATATTCATTCAGGGAGTTCACCGCCACCCAGGTTGAGAATGAGAAATTCACCCAATTTTCACAAGATCTTCTCCCGTCATTTCACTCCTCAGCTCCCAGGGTTAACATGAATCCTGCTTCTAACACACAGATTAGTTTTGCCTACTGTGAACGTTCAGTGAATAGCATCGCAGAATCATCCAGTTTATCTTCTGTGCCTTTTTTTTTTTTTTTTGGTTAACATATTTATGAGATTAACCCATGTGACTGCCCGTAATGGTAGTTCTAATTTTTCATTACTACATAAGATTCCACCATATGAAAATATCATAATTTATCCATTCTACCACTGATGGCCATTCGAGTTTATTCAGTTCAGTTGCTCAGTCGTGTCTGACTCTTTGCAAACCCATGGACTGCAGCATGCCAGGCCTCCCTGTCCATCACCAACTCATGGAGTTTACCCAAACTCATGTCCATGGAGTTGGTGATGCCATCCAACCATCTTATCCTCTGTCATTCCCTTCTCCTCCCACCTTCAATCTTTCCCAGCATCAGAGTCTTTTCAAATGAGTCAGTTCTTCACATCAAGTGGCCAAAGGATTGGAGTTTCAGCTTCAGCATCAGTCCTTCCAATGAATATTCCAGACTGATTTCCTTTAGGATGGATTGGTTGTTCCTTGCTTCTACAAAATTTTTTACATGTCTTTTGCTGTGAGTGAATTACTGCTGGCATTCTTAGGAGCTGAACGCTCTTGCTTTTGATTAACTCTAAAGTTTTACCAAAATGGAAAAGCAATTTTCATCCCACAAATAGTGCATGGGAGTCCCTGTTGCTGTGCACCATCATGGACAAGCCATTTGTTGTTGTTCAGCCATTAAGTTGTGTCCAGCTCTTTGAGGCCCCAGGGATTGCAGCATGCCAGCCTTCCCTGTCCTTTGCTATCTCCTGGTGTTTGCTCAAATTCATGTCCATTGAGTCAGTGATGCTATCTAACATGGACAAGCTTTATTGTCTATACAGTCCATGGAATTCTCCAGACCAGAATACTGGAGTGGATAGTCATTCCCTTCTCCAGATCTTCCCAACCCAGGGAATCAAATCCAGGGCTCCTTCACTACAGACAGTTTCTTTACCAGCTGAGCCCACAGGGAAGCCCATTGTCTAACAAGGACAAGCCATATTGTCTGCTTTATCAATTTTAGTCTTTCTGCTGAGTGTGTGGTCATATGCCATTCCAACTTTCATTTTTAAATAAACAATTTTGAACATTAAAAAAAAAACAAATAGACTCTCAGACATGTGCAGGGGTTAATAATCAGCCTCCTATTCCTCTGGCTAAGCCATGAGAAAATCACCATGGGAAAAGAATAAAAGCAAAATATAGCAATAAGCATAACCCAAATAACAGCACATCAGGTTGATCAGTTGGGGTTGTCATGCCTTGCTAAGCTAAGGAAAAGCACATCACGGGGACCTTGGAACACCTGGTCAGCCAAGTTCAGCATGCTGCTCGTGCACACACCAAGTTTTCCCAAGGCACATGCAGGGCTATGACCTCCAGCTAGGTGACAGTGCTTGCACAAGAAAATAACAAGGATAGTTTAAAGCAATCGACAAAATGGGAGACGTGAGCAGGGACACAGGTGGCCGACTTCATCATAACACAGCAGATCCTTTCTGCTTGCCAAGACACTGAATAAGAGTGATGTGGCCCCAAGGAACAGGGCTCTTGACCCAAGAGGTCTTGAGTTCCCCGGTCCTATCTTTAAAACTTCAATTCTGTCTCTAGTTGCTTTTTCCCAAACTGTGAATCAAGCACTTTCAATCCCTACCTGCTGTGCTGGTCACAACAGACACAGAAAGGCTTATGGTTACCAGTGGGTAAGGGGTGAGGGACAAACCGGAAGACTGGGGTTGATATATGTGCACTACTACATGTAAACAAAGATCATGGCATCCGGTCCCATCACTTCATAGGAAATAGATGGGGAAACAGTGGAAACAGTGCCAGACTTTATTTTGGGGGGCTCCAAAATCACTGCAGATGATGATGCAGCCATGAAATTAAAAGATGCTTACTCCTTGGAAGAAAAGTTATGATCAACCTAGATAGCATATTCAAAAGCAGAGACATTACTTTGCCGACTAAGGTCCATNAAATGGACAAGCCACATGGCCACCCACCTTCTGCTTTGCTGGGAAGAATGAGCTCTCTCAGACCACCTTCTAAGAAAACTTAAGCTTGGGGGAACTTGAGGGTCATCACTCCTCCATAGGCACCACTGACCACCCATCCTCTGCCCACACACCCCCAGCCCCAGGCCAGCACTGTGGTGCTGCAGATATGACCTCTAGAAAACATGAAGAGCTCGAAAATCAACTTCCACCCTCTTGCCAATCCTTTCTGTCTTCCTAGGAGGCACCATGGCTCTGTATCCACCTTCCTTCACCACTCCTTCTCATTTAGGATGGATCTTCCCCCAACCATTCCTCTGGCCATCACAGAGCTGGTTCCCATGTGCCACGTGAGTGTAGTGCTCAGCTCTGCTCAGGACAGACCAGGGAGTGCTAGGCTGAGGCAGGCACAGGAAGAAGCACCTTGTGGAAGACCCAAAGGGTGCAGATGTGACAGTGTTGAAAGTGAAAGTATCGGTCGCTGAGTCGTGTCCGACTCTCTCTGACCCCGGAGACTGTAGCCTGCCAGGCTCCTCCGTCCATGGAATTCTCCAGGCAAGAATGCTGGAGTGGGTAGCCATTCCCTTCTCTAGGGGATCTTCCCGAACTAGGGATTGTACTCAGGTCTCCTAATTGCAGGCAGATTCCTTACTGTCTGAGCCACCAAAGTTGATGGTTCCCATTGTTCAAAGTAACCGAGCCCTTGTGGTGTGCCAAGGAGCCGGGACGCACGGAGTAAGGACAGAGAGATGACACACCCATGTGCTGAGTGTGTTAAAGTGCCTGTCTTGCTGCGTCTGTGGCCGTAGAGCTGGGCTGTCCCCTGTCCGTAGATCCTCCAGTATCTGGGCATTGCAAGAAGGGACCTTTAAAATATCAAGGATGTAGAGGTCTCTAACGATGGTTGCCACCAAGGTCCCAGCTCAGTGACAAAGATGCCAAGTTAGACCCCAGGGCATGCCGAGAGACAGGCAAAGCAGCACACTAGCCTGATGAGGGCAGGGCCCTGATATGCTTGTAGAGTAGCCTGGAGATAGAACTGTCATTGAGTAACATCCTGGTGGCACAAAGTGTTTAACAATTTCTGAAATTAAAGAATGAGTTTAAAAAAAGGAAAGTGAAGTCGCTCAGTCATGTCTGATATTTGCGACCCCATGGACTATAGCCTACCAGGCTTCTCCATCCACAGGATTTTCCAGGCAAGAGTATTGGAGTCGGTCGCCATTTCCTTCAGGGGCAAAAATGCAGGATAAGATACCAGAGAAGGTTCAGAGATGGCACAGCTCAGGATCAAACCCATGGGAAGGGAGAACATGTCCTTTAAAGCAAGGACAAGGAGATGGAAGCCATTCTTACACAGCAGACTCTCCGCTTGGCATGAGCCCTGGAACCATCTCAGAGCAAACACTCAGAGTCTCCCACAGAGTGAGTGTTGCGAGCATACTTTGTTGCTGTTTAGTGGCTTGGTTGTGTCCGACTCTCTGTGACCCCATGACTGTAAATCTCCAAGCTCCTCGGCCCATGAGTTTTCCCAGGCAAGAATATTGGTGTGAGTTGCCATTTCTTCTCCAAGGGATCTTCCCAGCCCAGGGATCAAACCCGAGTCTCCTGCATTGCAGGCAGAGTCTTTACCTCTCAGCCACCGAGGAAGCCCTCCAAGCACCTTAGCGAAAGTGAAGTCAGTCATGTCCGACTCTTAGCGACCCCACGGACTGCAGCCCACCAGGGCCCTCCATCCATGGGGTTTTCCAGGCAAGAGTACTGGAGTCGGTTGCCATTGCCTTCTCTGAGCACACTTAGACATTAGTAAATCAGAAGAAATGTTTGCCATTTCGGGTCATTCTGAGTTCATCAGGGGATGAACAGAGCAGCTGATGGTCTGTTGGTCAGGGGCTGTAAGGCCTTGAAGGGGTTCTGTTTTCCAAGAGAGTCTTCCCTTGTGACTTTGACCTGCTCCCTCTCACTGCATCTCACCTGCTTTCTGCTGTCTGCCACTTGTTGCTCAGCTGAGAGCCATGTCACCCCAAGGCAATGGAACCCTCTCGGTGATGCCTCTGCAGGAGTTTGTGCTGGATGGATTTGGGGGTGGCCCACAGGCCCAGGCCCTGCTCTTTGCCCTGTTCCTGGCCCTGTACGTGGTGGCCATCCTGGGGAACCTCTCCATGATGGTGGTCATCATGCTGGATGCCCGTCTGCACTCCCCGATGTACTTCTTCCTCAAGAACCTCTCCTTCCTGGACCTGTGCTACTCATCTGTCATCGCCCCCAAGGCCCTGGCTAACACTGTATCTTCCTCCAAGGTCATCACCTTTGAGGGATGTATTATTCAGTTTTTCTTTTTCTCCCTACTGGGCACCACTGAGGGATTCCTCTTGGCCGTGATGGCCTATGACCGCTTCGTGGCCATCTGCAGCCCCCTGCTCTACCCCATCTCCATGTGCCCCTCGGTCTGTGCCCGCCTGATGCTGGGCTGCTACTGCGGGGGCTGCCTCAACTCCATCCTGCAGGCCAGCTTCACATTCAGCCTCCCGTTCTGCGGCTCCAACCACATCGACCACTTCTTCTGTGATGTGCCGCCTCTGCTCAAGCTTGCCTGTGCTGACACTACCATCAACGAGCTGGTCATGTTTGGAATCTGTGGCTTCTTCATCGTGGGCACCACCCTCGTGGTTCTCACCTCCTATGGCTACATCACAGTGACCATCCTCAGGATGCGCTCAGGAGGAGGGAGGCACAAGCTCTTCTCCACCTGCGGCTCCCACATGACAGCCGTCTCCCTCTTTTATGGGACCCTTTTTGTCATGTATGCCCAGCCGGGAGCTGTGGCGTCCATGGAGCAGGGCAAGGTGGTCTCCGTCTTCTACACTCTGGTCATCCCGATGCTCAACCCCCTCATCTACAGCCTGAGGAACAAGGAGGTGAAGGATGCCCTGCGGAGACTAGGACAGAGACACACAGCCATGTGATGGAGGGTAGACAGAGAGACCCAGTGTCCTGAGGGCTGGACAAGAAGACTTGAGGGGAGGCACTGGGTTTAATTTGAAGAATTTATTCCTCATTCTTGTAATTCATTCTTTCAATTCATTCTTTCTTCCAACATTTTATTTAGTCCTTCTTGGAAGAACATCATGGACCTCAAACTGCAAGAGATGGAAAATGAATAAGGCATTTTCTTTGCCAACATAAAATTAATATCCTTAATGGGTATGACTCGAATCTTGAAGTTTGGGTAATACAGTGGGCAGAGTGATCAGCAGAGAGTCTTTGTCTGAGAATATATTTCCAAATTCAGCACCCTCCAGTGAAGATATTGTTGTTGTTGTTCAGTAGCTAAGTTTCTTGTGACCCAATTCTTGTGACCCCCATGAACGCAGCATGCCAGACTTCCTTTCCCTTTGCTATATCCTTGAGCTTGCTCAAACTCATCCCATTAAGTTGGTGATGCCATCCAGCCATCTTTTCCTCTCTCACACACTTCTCCTCCTGCCCTCAATGTTTCCCAGCATCATGGTCTTTTCCACTGAGTCAGCTCTTTGCATCAGGTGGCCAAAATATTGGAGCTTCAGCTTCAGCATCATTCTTCCCAATGACTATTCAGAGTTGATTTCCTTTACGATGGACTGGTTGGATCTCCTTGCTCTCCGTTGAAGGTATGAAACTAGACAAACTCTGATGTTTTCACCTTCATTTCATTGTTGAATCCATGCAAATATGTGCTCAGTAATCTCCTTTGGACCACCTAGTAGGGAGGTTCTAGGACACTCAGCCCAGCCCCTTCCTTGGTGATAGGCTGGGTCACCACAGCCAATTAGGGGGGGTTGGAAGCCCATTCTTCCCCTCAATCCTGAGTGGGGCTGTTCCTCCCCTCCCCCTTCTGTTCACTGATGCTGCCACCCAACAAGGCAGCAGGGAGCACCTGCGATCCTGCTTCAGACGCTCCTGGTGCTCCCTGTCCTGGATTTCTCCCCTCAGACAGCAGCTGGGAGCCCCAGGGAGCCAACGTAGATGCCTGACACCCAAAGTTCACCATCCGACCTGACAGGCGACACTGTCCTGGCTGCTTGTGACCCTAAGAAATGGGGCCTTGTCAGCACAGACACCGCAGAATAGGGATGGAGGTCCTGGTGGTGCTGCAGAGAGCAGGGGGTGGAGAGAGAGGGGGCAGTTTCTTGGCAGAAGCACAGCTCCTTGGCCGTCTGCCCCACACTCCCTGGGGCAGCTGGATCATCTGTCTTGAGCTCCCCATGCAGAGCTCCAGCCCCTGCTCCATGGACCCAACACACAGTCTGCACTCAGGTCCCTATCTGTCTCCCTGCGGTAGTCGTCCTCCCAAGATGGGGTCCTGTGGACACAGGGCTAGTCTGTTGCCTGTAGGTCAGCAGGGACGTGCCCTCCTCTCTGATCACAGCTCTCCATCTCCCTGCCGTCTCTGCTCAGGAGACTGGCAAGCAGCCAAAACCCAAGTTATCAGATTTCTGCTCACCATTCCTCAACAGAAACTGCTCCAATGTCTCTGCTGGACTCCGATAGCATTGTCTCATCTTTGGGCTCCAAAACCAGTTCTAAGTCTGCTGTAGATTACTTACTCATCTGATGACCTTTGTTCTTTGAGGAGTTTTCCCAAAATAGCAGGGCTTCTTATAGTGTCATGCTGCAGTACTGTTCTCTTTCCCTGTATCCCTTTCTTCCTCTTTTTTCTCTGCCTCCTCCTCATTTCCTCCCCTTTCTTCCTTCCTTTCTCCTTCTCCCCCTCATTTTATTTTTTGCCATTCCAAGGAATATCTTACTCTAAATTTCTAAAGGAAAAGAAAAATCCCAATCTTTCGTATGCAAGTGCAGAGTTCTCATTATTATGCAAATTTTAATGGTACAAGCAGTAAGGAATCTATGGTTCTCAGTAGAACATTAATTTTCACTTTCAAATAAATCAGGAAAATTGAGTCCAGTATTAGATGGAATGGAAATTGTTCTATAGTCTGGAAGAGAATTATTTTTAAAACCCTACAGGTTGGCTTTACCTCTCTGTAAAACTATATTTCAGATTGCAGTGGATATCTCCACACAATGTTAGAAGTGTTAGAAGTGGGGTTGTTCATCCCATACTATGCTTTGCAAGCTACTGGCACACACTAGAGTCTCAGTTCACATCTAACACCAGAGTATAAGTTGAGTACGGTGTTAGTCACTGAATTCCAAAATACACATGATACAGCTCGTTTCTTTATTGTGCTTAAGTGGACAGTACACACATTACACTTCAAGACCACGCTGTAGTTTTGATGCTGATATTTTGGTGAACTTTAGAAGCTTCTACCTTTTAAAAGCAAAAAAAAAAAAAAA
>SJYV01036168.1:278745-324683 GCA_006410875.1 Neotragus pygmaeus | reverse complement strand
AGGGAGGGGTGGTGGGTGGGGTCACTCCCTGGCTGAAGAGGCAGCCCCAGAGCTCAGGGTGCGGGCACGCGGTGAGGCTGCTGCAGGAGGAGACAGGTCTGAGCTGCTGGCAGGATGGCTGGAGGCCTCCTGGGGTGGGGGCCCAGGAGACCCATGCGAGAGACCTAGGAGGTTCTGTTTAAAAAGAGGCTCCTTGAGACGGACCACGCAGAGCGGAAGGCAGTATGAGTAAACGTGTTCCATCCTTTTTAACAGTTGAGTAACATCCCACTAGGGCTTCCCAGTTGGCACTGGTGGCAAAGAATCTGCCTGCCAGTGCAGAAGACATAAGAGACACGGGTTCGATCCCTGGGTTGGGACGATATCCTGGAGAACCCTGGAGAAGGGCATGGCAACCCACTTCAGTGCTCTTGTCTGGAGAATCCCAGGGACGGGGGAGCCTGGTGGCTACAGCCACAGGGTCACAAAGAGTCAGGCATGACTGTCGTGACGTGGCACGCAACGTACCGCTATGCAGACATTTCTCCCAGGAACCTGACCGAGCAGCATTTAGTTGGTCATTCTGTTCACCGATGCAACACGGGTACTCAGTGTCGCAAAAGTGACCGTCTGCATTCCAACTTCTGTGAACACAGCAGGGAACAAGAGGGGTAAAGGTGCTTGTCCTGCTGGAAGGTATATGTAACGGTGTGTGGGAGGGAGGCAGGAAATGAAGAACGTAGGGTATTAGCAGGTGCCATGGGGAAGAGGATCAGGACTCTGTGTGTGTGTGTGTGTGTGTGTGTACCATGGGAAGGCAGATCAGGACTCTGTGTGTGGACCATGGGAAAGTGGATCAGGACTCTGCATTGTGTGTGTGTGTGTGTGAAGTGTGGGAAAGTGGATCAGGACTGTGTGTGTGTGTGTGTGTGTGTGTGCACGCACGCAAGGTGCAAGGTGTACTTTTAAGTAGGATGGCCGAGGAAAGCCTGTGAGTAGTCACACTTGAGCCAAGACCTACAGAGGCTGTGGTAGTGAGACTGAGACAGCATATTTAGGAGAAAAGCATCCAGACATAGGGAAGAGCGCGTGCAAAGGCCCTGAGGCTAGAGGGTGGCCCGAGAGCAGCGAAGCGCCCTCAGTGGTCAGGGTGACAGAGCGGAAGATGGAGGGGTGGGAGCTAAGGTCCGGGGAGGTGGGCAGGCCACAAGGATAGGTCTTTTTTTAATTGACATATTGTTGGTTTACAGTGCTGTGCCCATCTCTGCTGTACAGAAAGTGGCTCAGTTACACTCTCTCTTGAAAATTCTTTTCCAATATAGTTATCCCAAGAGATTGGATGTATTAGGTTAGTGAAAAAAATAATTGTAGTTTTGGATGGACCATGAATTTTAAATCATTATAACTAGGCTCAGACACATCATTATTAATCAAAATAGGAACCATTTCAATCAACACATTTTTGCCAACAAGATATGTTTGTTTATTCCTGTAGCATAAAAACCCATGCTTCAGGATTCAGTGAACTCTTGGAACGTGTTTTCTGCATCCCGCTGCTGGTGGAAGCACTTTCCCTCTGAAAAGTTGTCGAGATGCTTAAAGAAGTGGTAGTTGGTTGGCGAGAGGTCAGGTGAATGTGGCGAATGAGGCAAAACTTCCAGCCCATTTCATTCAACTTTTGAAGCGTTGGTTGTGCGACATGCGGTCAGGTGTTGTTGTGGAGAAGAACTGAGCCCTTTCTGTTGACCAGTGCCGGCTGCAGACGTTGCAGTTTTTGGTGCATCTCACTGACTGGCTGAGCAGACTTCTCGGATGTAATGGTTTCACTGGGATTCACAGAACTGTGGTGGGTCAGACCAGTAGCAGGCCCCCACACAGCGGCAATGACCCTTTTTTTGGTGCAAGTTTGGCTTTGGGAAGTGCTTTGGAGCTTCTTTTCCATCCAACCACTGAGCTGGTCATCGTCAGCTGTCTCATAAAATCCACTTTTCATCACACACCAAAATCCAATTGAGAAATGATTTGTTGTTATTGAGAAGATTAAGAGAAGATGACACTTCAAAAGGATGATATTTTTGATTTGTGGTCAGCTCATGAGGCATCCACTTATCGAGGTTTTTCACCTTTCCACTTTGCTTCAAATGCTGAATGACTGTAGAATGGTTGGCACCGAGATCTTTGGCAAATTATTGTGTAGCTATAAGACGATCAACTTCGATGACAACTCTCAGCTGGTCGTTCTCAACTTCCCACGGCCGACTACTGGGCTGCTCATCTTCAAGGCTTTCGTCTCTTTTGCAAAACTTCTCACGCCACCGCTGCCCTGTACGTTCATTAGCAGGTCCTGGGCCAAATGTGCTGTTGATGTTGTGAGCTATCTCTGATGCTTTACCACCCATTTTAAACTCAAATAAAAAAATTGCTTAAATTTGCTTTTAATCTAACATCATTTCCCAGTCTAAAATAAATATAAAATAAACAGCAAGTGGTAAGTTGTTAGCAAAAAATACATAAACCCAGAAAGGCACATTAAAATTATATATAATAACATAGCCATATTTAAGAATGTATTCCAATATCAAACAGCAAAGTTCAACAGTTCAAAACCGCGATTACTTTAGCACCAGAGCGTGTGGAAGTTGGCCCTATAGCTAGTTGTGACCTTGTGCTGTATAGGAGCACCTTGTCGTGTATTCTTTCTAAACTTAGCAATCTGCCTCTGCTGATCCCACACTCCCTGTCCACTGTTCTCCTCCGCACCCCCGATGCTGGGAATCGCGTCTGTTCTCTGTGTCTCTGAGTAGGCTTCTGTATTGTACATAAGTTCATTTGTGCCATATTTTAGATTACACATATAAGTGATATCATATGATACCTGTCTTTCCAACGTGCTTCACTTAGCATGAAAATTTCTAGTTGCATCCGTGTTGTTGCAAATGGCATTATTTCACTCTCTTTTATGACCAAGCAGAATTCTCTTCTACATACGCACCACGTCTTCCTTATCCGTTCATCTGTCAGTGGATACTTAGGCTGTTCCCGGGCTTCATCTTGGCTATTGTAAGCAGTGCCGTAATGAGCATAGGGCGCATGTGTCTGTTTGAATTGTAGTTTTGTCTGGATATATGCCCTGGGGTGGGATTGCTGGGTCATGTGCTAATTCTATTTTTTATTTTCTGAGGAACCTCCACACAGTCTTCCATACATTCTCCCCAACAGTGTAGGAGGGTTCCGTTTTCTCCACACCCTCTCCTATCTTTGTTATTTATAGACTTTTTAATCATGTCCATTCTGACCTGTGTGAGGTGACACCTAATTGTGGTTCTGATTTGCATTTCTCTAATAATTAGCGAGGGCTTCCCTCGTGGCCCAGTGATAAAGAATCTGAGACGCGGGTTCAGTCCCCGGGTTGGGAAGATCCCCTGGAGGAGGAAATGGCACCCCATTCCAGTATTCTGGCCTGGGAAATCCCATGGACAGAGGAGCCTGGCAGGCTACAGTCCATGGGGTGGCAGAGTCGGACACGCCTGAGTGACTGACTGCGTGACTGGGCGTGAGCACAGCAGTCAGGGATGTGGAGCACCTCCCCATGTGCCCTGGCCACCTGTGCGTTGTCTTTGGAGAAATTTTTGTTCAGGTCTTCTGCCCACTTTTTCATTGTCATATAGGGTCTTAAGGGGAACTTTTAACATAAAATAAGCTTCTGGCAAATAGATGGGGAAACAATAGAAACAGTGACAGACTTTATTTCCTTGGGGCTCCATCACTGCAGATGGTGACTGCAGCCAGGAAATTAAAAGATGCTTGCTCCTTGGAAGGAAAGCTATGACCAACCTAGACAGCAGATTGAAAACCAGAGACATTGCTGACAAAGGTCCGTCCAGTCAAGGCTATGGTTTTTCCAATGGTCATGTGTGGATATGAGAGTTGGACTAAATTGTTGCTTTTGAACTGTGGTGTTGGAGAAGACTCTTGAGAGTCCCTTGGACTGCAAAGAGATCCAAGCAGTCCATCCTAAAGGAGATCAGTTCTGAATATTCATTGGAAGGACTGATGCTCAAGCTGAAGCTCCAATAGTTTGGCCACCTGATGCAAAGAACTGACTCATTAACAAAGACCCTGATGCTGGCAAAGATTGAAGGTGGGAGGAAAAGGGGACAACAGAGGATAGGATGGTTGGATGGCATCCTCGACTCGATGGACATGAGTTTGAGCAAGCTCCGGGAGTTGGTGATGGACAGGGAGGCCTGGCATGCTGCAGTCCATGAGGTCGCAAAGTCAGACACGACTGAGCGACTTTCACTTTCAAACACATATTAAAAGAATATACCCTGACAAGTTTTTACATGTATAACTTGTAAAAATCATCACCACAATCAAGACAGGGACATGCCCACCCACTCCCACTAAAAATTTCCTGTGCCCCCAGTGANAAAACCTAGATCTGCCCTAGCTATAGACCTGCTTAACTCCCCCATGGTTCTCATATTTTCTCAGCAGAATAAAATCCTGAAACACACAACCTGGTAAGTTTCAAAAGCATGACGCCCCCCCCACAGAGATACTTCTTTTCAAATGGGGGTCCGATTATTCCAGGGTCATTTGTGAAAACTTCCCTTTCACCGTTGAATGACCTGCGGACATTGGCTGAAAGCCAGTTGCCCACGTGTGTGTGGGTCTGCTTCCAGAAGCCCTGTCCTGGAGCACTGACCTACCTGTCTTTGCGCCCACATCACACCATCTCGGTTACAGCAGCTTTATAAGGCTTGACACCAGGCAGTGTGAGTCCTCTCCCTCTGTTTTGGCACTTCTAACTCCCCTACAATCCCATACAAATCTTAGACTTGACGTTTTCTTCAGAAGATCCTGCCGGGATTTCCGCTGGGAGTTGCACTGATGGTATGGATCAGAAGGAGGAGACGTGGGACCCTGACCACACTGAGTCCCCTGGCCCAGGACATGAAATGCGACTCCGTTTATCAGTTCCTTCGTTTCTCTCAGCAGTGTTCTGGGTTTTCAGAGAGCGGGTTTTGCACAGTGTCAGATCTGTCCCTAAACATCCCACATTTTGTGATGCTATTATAAATGGTTTTCTTTAAATTTCAGCTTCCAATTGGCTGTTTCCAGGAGACAGAAAGGCGGCTCACCTATGTTGACTTGCAGCCTCCTGGGAGGAGGGACAGGGCTGGGCAGGCCCTGAGCCTAGTGGGTTCAAGTCACAGCCTCAGCTGAGTGGCCCTCCAGGGGCAGACGCTGTCCTCCAGGAAGCACAGGCTTTGCTTTTCGCAACCAGGGGTCTCTCTAGAAGCAGCGTGTGGTCTTCACAGGGCAGTGTTTCCAGTGGACTCGCAGTGGGTGTGGACAAGAGCTGGGCGTAGAGTTCGTGCACACACTTCAGGGCTCAGATCTGTGGTGACTGGGGGCTGGTCCAAGGTACCGAGGAGGGGATTCAGCGATGCAGCTGCTCAGGAATCGGGGAACTCTGGGGGGCAGAGACCATGGCCTGGGCATCCGTGCCCCTCCCGGTGGGCCATCCAGCCTGGCCCGCGTGTCCTACTCTGACCACATCCCAGGGGAGCCCTGAGCTCTTTATTCGTGGGGACAGCAGCAATTTCAGCTCCTGCCAGCCGGGCAGCGGGGGAAGAGGGCACTCTCAGCAAAGGATGGGCAAACGGGATTTCTCCCTCTTCCTCGCTCCTCAGGAGCACAGTTTTGCTGGGGACAACTCAGAGGTCCTCTCTGGTGACTCGGGAGTCCCAGTGCTGTGCCGGGGTTTGGGTCTGATGGGAAACAGCACCAGCTGCTCTGGGCCATCGCCCCTTCCTGTCCAAACATTTCTGCCGGGGCTGCCCCTGCATCCCTGCCTTCCCCACCCCCAGCCCATCCTCCCCAGCATCCGCCAGCCAGGCCAGCCTTTCCTTTTTATTTTTTAAAAATTTCTATTGGGGTTTATTTGATTTACAGTGATGTGTTAGTTTCAGGCAAACGGCAAAGTGCATGAGTCACACATATACGCTGTTGTTTAGTCGTTCAGTCTTGTCCAACTCTGCAACCCCATGGACTGTAGCCCTCCAGGCTCCTCTGCCCATGGGATTCTCCAGGCAAGAACACTGGAGGGGCTTGCCATTCCTTCCTCCAGGGGATCTTCCCACCAGGGATCAAATCCGGGTCTCCTGCATTACAAGCAGATTCTTCGCCCCTGAGCCACCTGGGAAGCCCACATGTGTTAATACACATATCCAGTGTTTTTTTAGATTCGTTTCCTTTGTAGCTCATTATGGAGTATTGAGTAGTGTTCTCTGTGCCACGCTACAGGTCCTTATCACTCATCTACTCTTTATATAGTGGCTTCCTGTGGCTCAGCTGGTACAGAATCCGCCTGCAATGCGGGAGACCTGGGTTTGATCCCTAGATTGGAAAGATTCCTTGAAGAAGGGAAAGGCTACTCACTCCAGTATTCTGGCCTAGAGAATTCCATGGACTGTGTAGTCCATGGGGTCACCAGGAGTCGGACTCGACTGAGTGGCTTTCGTCTCATTTCACACAGCAGTGTGTGTGTGTCAGTCCTTCTCCATGCACTCCCTCGGCTCTTCCTCTGCCAGCCTGGCACCTGCACCCCTTGCCCAGCTCTGCTCCCTGGACTGCTTCTGCTCTGGGCAAGCCAGCGGGTCACCCGCCCTGTGCAGCACCCGCCCTCTGCACCCCGCTGCATCCTAAACCTAAGCTCTGCCTCGGCCCAGGAGCGAGACCCCTGGCATGGCGCACTGGTGCTCCAGAGGAGAACCGAGTGGGCAGATGGCAAACTAAGATGATGTGTCCAGTGGGGCGGCTGTCCAGCCTGCAAGCAGTGGGGCAGGGCTCAAGGGAGGGTCAGCGGGTCGGCGAGGGCACCTGGGGGGCCGGGAAGAGGAAAGGGGCCAAGGAGAGGACCGCCTGGCGGGGCGTGCGCAGGCGCAGGACGGGCGAGTCGNGATGGCAAACTAAGATGATGTGTCCAGTGGGGCGGCTGTCCAGCCTGCAAGCGGTGGGGCAGGGCTCAAGGGAGGGTCAGCGGGTCGGCGAGGGCACCTGGGGGGCCGGGAAGAGGAAAGGGGCCAAGGAGAGGACCGCCTGGCGGGGCGTGCGCAGGCGCAGGACGGGCGAGTCGAGGCGCATCTGCACCGAGCGGCTGGCCGTTGCTATCCTGGCTCCGGCATCGACATCGGTGTGGCCCCGCCGTTTGCACAGGCTTAATTAAGTCTCCTCGGGAGCTTGGACTTGTCAAGCGCTCTTCAGGACGACCTGGCAGCTTTCCCCAGTGGACGCCTCCTGATTAAAAGGAAAGTTGAAAATCTTCACACCTTCTGCTTCACTGTAATGAGGACTGAGCCCTGGAACCCGTTCAGCCTCTCGTCAAACAGCCTTTCCCAGTCGGCAGGTCGGGGGCTCGAGGGTGGGGATGATGAGGTCTCCGTGCTGGCAAGACGGGGAGCCTCATCTGTCTCCCTCGAGGCACAGCTGTCGCTGGGAGCCTGGGGTTCACGGCTGGGGAGCAGCAGCTCCATGAGGCTGCTAGGAAGGCAGTTTTGGGGTGGCCCCCAATAGCTCCACGCCACTAGCCTTGGGTCATTCCTGCCGTGAGTGATGCGGGCCCGTGAGTTGCTTCTAAATGAGAAAGGATGGTGCAAGGAATGGGACGGCCCTTCCGAGATGAAGTGAGGACTCTGGCTCCTGTCCTGCCTGTGGAGTGCCAATGCTGATTTTCTGGGGGAGCTGTCTGCCCTGCAGTGAGCTGTCCAGTGGGGGAAGGATGGACGGACAGTCGGCCAGGGACTGTGTCTGGGCAGTGACCACCTGAGTGAGCCTGCATGTGGACCACATCCAGCAGAGCCTTCAGGAAGACCACGGCCCTTCCAACAGGGCTCAACGGCAGCCTCAGGAACCATCCCAAGCCACAGGCACCCACTGAGCGGTGTCCAGAGTCCTGGCCACAGGACAAGCTGGTGGTGCTTAGTGTTAAGTCGCTAGGTTTGGGGCTGCAAGTACTACAGTAGATAAGCAGATCCTGTGGCCTTGGGATGGAGGCACATGTCAGGGAGCCCTTCCCCAGCTCCTGGGTGCTTCTGCCTCTAACAACCGAAGCTGAATTGCCAAACAGATGCCCCGGGGCTATGAGAATGTCTAGGAAGCCCAAGGGCAGAGTCCACACCCAGGGAGGGCCGCCCGGGGCAGGAGCTCAGGGGTGACCACGGGGGAGCATAACCAGGACCCCAGGCAGTGATGGGGGTGCCGCAGGAGGCCATGGCCTTGCTCCTCCATCCCCACGGTGGCGGCCCTGGAAGGGTCAGCATTTTGCTCAGAAGCCTCCTCTGGACCTGGGATCTATTTTCAGGAGGCTGGGGGCTGGTGGAGGGCGTGGGGAGGCAGAGGAGGTGGGCCTGGGGCACGCTGGCAGGAGCATCTGCTCTGTGAGCAGACGCGGCACCCCCAGGTCTCAGGACCCGGATGAAGGTGCAGGGTGCTGGCCATTCCTGGCCCAGGACACAGGGACACCCTCTGGGGCAGCGAGCAGCTGCAACCAGGGGAGACGGTGGCTCCAGGGGGGTCACAGTGAGGACTCCACGACCTGGGTCTGTCCAGCTGGTAGGGGCCCTGCACCTGGGAAGCACTGCTTGCCTGCCTTAGAGCCAGGGGTGTAGATACGGCCGGGTCAGGAGGACCCAGTGCCCTGCTTGCTGCTCAGACATCCTGCCGAACACTGCCAGTTCCACCATGGTGGGGCAGCCGGGCACCTGTCCACCCTGCACCATTCTCCCTGGGAACCTTTGCCCGGCCATCAGCAGCAGGGGGAGTGAACCCAGGCAAAGCCCACTCTGACCCCAGCCCAGCTTGTCCTTCCTGCCCTCCCTCAAGCCCAGAGGGACACGGGTTGGAGCCGTGAGCAGGGCACCCAGCCCTGGGATGGGGTGGGCAAGTGGGGACGTCAGAGCCAGCCGGCTGGGGCGGGGGCACACTCACAGTGCCTGGAAGGAAGCTGTGGGGGGGCTGCCTCTTCCTCTCTCAGTCTGCGGCACAGAGCGCCTGGTGGCGGGTCTCCTGTACCTTCTGGTTCACCACACAGGGCTGGGAATGGGCAAAGGGCTCTGCTGTGAGTGAGCCACTCAGTGGGGAGGGGCCTGAGTCTCAGCTGGCCATCCAATCTGACCTCCTCACGGCCCCTCCCCCAGAATGGTCCAGAATCCCGGTAGGACCACGTCCTTCCCCTGCTAACAGCCCCCCAAGGCTGCCCACCGCCCCCAGAAGAGTGGCCATCTGCCGCAGGAAAGGGCGGGACTAATCCCTGCTGTGCATGATGAGCAAGCAATTCCTAGGAATAACCTTGAAGAGATCCTGGGACAGACATGGAAAAGTTCAGAACAACTTCAGTTCAGTTCAGTCACTCAGTCATGTTCAACTCTTTGCGACCCCATGGACCACAGCACGCCAGGCCTTCCTTCCATCACCAACTCCCAGAGTTCACTCAAACTCATGTCCATTGTGTTGGTGATGCCATCCAACCATCTCATCCTCTGTCATCCCCTTCGCCCCCCACCTTCAATCTTTCCCAGCATCAGGGTCTTTTCAAATGAGACAGCTCTTCCCATCAGGTAGCCAAAGTATTGGAGTTTCAGCTTCAACACCAGTCCTTCCAATGAACAATCACGACTGATCTGCTTTAGGATGGACTGGTTGGATCTCCTTGCAGTTCAAGGGACTCTCAAGAGTATTCTCCAACACCACAGTTCAAAAGCATCAATTCTTCAACACTCAGCTTTCTTTATACAGAACAATTTAGAGACATTAAGAAAGTCTTTGATAGACATAGAGACACACTCTGCTCAAGTCCGAAATGACAAAATGAATAGAATCAATTCTATTCTATGCGCACCAATTCTTCCCTAAACTAGTTTATAACTTTTTAATGAAATTCTTTCATTCTGTCTGCCCTCTGACGGATGATGATAAGAGGCTTCTGCAAGTTTCCTGATGGGAGAGACTGGCTGTGAGGAAAACTGGGTCTTGCTCTGGTAGGCAGGGCCACGTACAGTTCAGTTCAGTTCAGTTCAGTCGCTCAGTCGTGTCCGACTCTTTGCGACCCCATGAATTGCAGCACGCCAGGCCTCCCTGTTAATCACCAGCTCCTGGAGTTCATTCAGGCTCACATCCATCGAATCCGTGATGCCATCCAGCCATCTCATCCTCGGTCGTCCCCTTCTCCTCCTGCCCCCAATCCCTCCCAGCATCAGAGTCTTTTCCAATGAGTCAACTCTTCGCATGAGGTGGCCANTTTTTTTTTTTTACAGTTATTGGGGGTAGCCAAGCTAAGAACCCACTTACTGAATAGTACCTGACTGGGTTCACCCAGGTAAAGACAAGACTGTTAAAATGGAGGTTGATTTTCAAGGCTAGTAGAAAATCTCATTTTGCAGACGATTAGAGAAATCTGTGTGTTTCAGTCATATCCTAGTTTTTAAAAATTGACCTTGGAATACTTAGTGATATGGCAGGAAGGAGCTTAACCTCTGTTTTAAAAAGGAACAGTTAGCAGTAAATGAGATGGACACCCTGAAAAGAGAGTAGTATTCTCTGTTCCGTTGTTGCTGAGAGAGATGGCAGTTATTAGCTGGACTAGGACTTCCGATTATGTGATGACATGGAGCTTTGTGCCCATGTGAAAAGCATCATCAGGCAGTGAATGATAATGAAGGGCACGTTAATAATCGCAGTGGTAGGGCGTCTAACAGAGCCTGACATAAAGAGCAGGCTCTTGGGCCTTCGGATAAAACCCATGCTTTGGCCAGTGTTTCTCTAAGCAGCTTAGTATTACAATTCTTTCACATTGGTTTCTTCCCTAGCTCTAGGTTGTACTGAAATATACCGATTTTTCCTCAGAATTAGGCTATTCACAATTTTTAAAAAAAAGCTCTAAATTGTGAATAGCCTAATTTTGAGGCAAAATCAGTATATTTCAGTATGTGTGTTTTAATCCAATCTATGCATCATATAATTGTGGGCATACCTTGATGTTTCTCAGCCATCCTTGTCTGAAGTCACAATTGCCCTCAGGCCTCTCCCCAACTCGGAGGTTCCCAGGAGGAGGCTTGGTGCCAGAGGAGTTAGTTTTGCATTCTTTGTCTTATCCCGTAGACAGTCATGTAAAAATAAAACATTTACATCCGCCCATGGTGGCTTCAGTGTGTTATTATTACCTGAAGACAATAAAATAAGAAGACAATACACGACCTCTTAAATTCCCCTCCCAGCCCTGGAATCCACGCAGCCATCAATTATTCCACAAATTAAATGGAAGCCTTAATACCCAATCTTCAATGAAACCCAGTACAGTTTCCAGAATGCCTCTTACCTTGTCAAGGCTTGTCTTTCAGAGACCCTCTGTGACTCCCTCCTCCCTCCGTCCTCCTGCTCTCCCTCCCCAGCCAAATANATGTACTCTGCATAGAAGTTAAGTAAGCAGGGTGACAATATACAGCCTTGACGTACTCCTTTTCCTATCTGGAACCAGTCTGTTGTTCCATGTCCAGTTCTAACTGTTGCTTCCTGACCTGCATACAGGTTTCTCAAGAGGCAAGTCAGGTGTTCTGGTATTCCTATCTCTTTCAGAATTTTCCACAGTTTCTTGTGATCCACACAGTCAAAGGCTTTGGCATAGTCAATAAAGCAGAAGTAGATATTTTTCTGGAACTCTCTTGCTTTTTCAATGACCCAGCAGATGTTGGCAATTTGATCTCTGGTTCCTCTGCCTTTTCTAAAACCAGCTTGAACATCAGGAAGTTCATGGTTCACGTATTGCTAAAGCCTGGCTTGGAGAATTTTGAGCATTACTTTACTAACGTGTGAGATGCGTGCAATTGTACAATAGTTTGAGCATTCTTTGGCATTGCCTTTCTTTGGGATTGGAATGAAAACTAACCTTTTCCAGTCCTGTGACCACTGCTGAGTTTTCCAAATTTGCTGGGATATTGAGTGCAGCACTTTCACAGCATCATCTTTTAGGATTTGAAATCGCTCAACCGAAGTTCCTTCACCTCCACTAGCTTTGTTCATAGTGATGCTTCCTAAGGCCCATACAGGCTCTACGGCAGGGCTCATAGCAAGTTCCTCCAAGAGGACTTATGCCAACATGCCACGCCTCCCAGCCAGTGCCCCTGACCCAGAAGCAGCCAATGTTCTGGCCACCTGATGGTAAGAGCCGACTCATCAGAAAAGACCCTGATGCTGGGAACGATTGAGGTCAGAAGAAGGGGACGACAGAGGATGAGATGGCTGGATGGCATCATCTACTCAATGGACACGGATTTGATCAAGCTCTGGGAGACAGTGACGCACAGGGAAGCCTGGCGTGCTGCAATCCATGGGATCACAAGGAGTCAGATATGACTGAGTGACTGAACAACAGCAGCAAAATTCTACAGTCATCTCAGTGAAGCTTCACATGGTCTGCAAAGCAATGCTGTAAATTAAAAATAAGCTTATTTATAATTACTACTTTAACACAATAATTACTTTTCCAGGAAGAGGCATGAGGAGCGACCAGCTCCAGCAGATGTTCAGTTCAGTTCAGTCACTCAGTCATGTCTGACTCTCTGTGACCCTATGGATAGCAGCACACCAGGCCTCCCTGTCCATCACCAGCTCCTGGAGCCTGGTCAAACTCAGGTCCATCGAGGCAGATGTTAGAGCATTATAATAATGCAGTAAGGAACCTTGTGTGAAATTGGCATGAAAAGTCAACTTCTAGGGCAATGGGAGAGAACAGATGATCCAGAAACCAAACGTGGTACCCAGGAAACTTGATCTCTGATGCAGAAGCCGTCCTAAATCAACAAGGAGGAGAGATTTAGTCAATAAATGATGCTATAATAAAGGATACTGAAATAAACAGTTAGTTACTTGGAACAAAAGTGGAAATTTTATTTTTCACCTCACAGGGTTTTGCAGGGAAAAAAGCAGAAGAATGAAATACAGTAAATCTAGCCACTGAGGGAGCTGAAAGGGAGATCTTGTCGGGGATGCTGCCTCTGAATCTGGCCCAGCCTGGGAAGGTGGAGGGTAGGAGGGAGTACTGTGGGACAAGAAGGAGAAAGACAGACCTTTCATATGGCTCCCCATGTCTGTGATAGTCGACCAAGTTTAACACAAATGCATTTCCAACTTGCTGGTGTTAAGTGAAGGCCTGAGGGCCATGCCTGGAGAAAATATGACACTGAAAAGAAACACTCCTTTTTAATCTGATTTGGTTTAGTTGCTAAGTGGTGTCTGACTCTTGCAATCCCATGGACTGCAGCCTTCCAGGCTCCTCTGTCCATAGGATTCTCCAGGCAAAAATACTGGAGCACATTGCCATTTCCTACTCCAGAGGATCTTCCCAACCCACGGATTGAATCCGGGTCTCCTGCTTGGCAGGCAGATTCTTTACCGACTGAGCCATCAGGGAAGATCTTTTTAATGTGCAAGCTCACTCAAATCAACGTGCAAGGGAAGAAGTTTTGGAAGAAGCTGCGAGTCTCGTATATTTGAAGTTTTCATATTAGGCGGGTGCCTCTCCTATAAGGAGATATCCCACACGATCCAGATAAACTAGTCGCCAGCTCGTCTCTCCGGCGGGTATTTGCCACGAGCATCTTGGCTCCCGTGAGCTGTTTCCACAGCGTGGACTCCCAGATGTGGGGTCGCCGGGGACACATCCGTCTGCCTCCCCAGGGGTCACACCAGCTGACCCTCCTGCAGCCGTTCCTGCTGCTCCATCCACATCCTCCCCGGGCGGAGGCTGAGCGTGGGGCTCGGTGAGCTGTCAGGGTCACAGGGGTGTTACATCTGGCTGTGTTCTGGGTCCTGATGAGGCCGGACGCTGATCTTGCATTCTGATTGGCCAGTGAGACCCTGGTGTTTAAATTCACATGGGACTGGTATTGGTCTCACATCTTTGCCTGGTTTCCGTACAGCCTGGGCCAGTGTTCTAACGACCTGAGATCACCTTCCTGCATATGCGGAGATGACCACGCACTTGGGAGAGACGGCAGCGTTCTACCCACCAGCTTCCATGCACAGACGTGTGTCCAGCACACATGGGGTGTTGGTACAGGGTGGTCTCTCCATGGGCCACGGAAACTCTGGCGTTCCGAGAGTCACCAACAAAGACTCCACGGAGAAGCCTGTCTCCGCCCCACTTTCTCTGCTCAGAGTTTAAACATCCTGGCAACTCAGCCCCTGCAGGGCTCGTCCACTAGATGCTCCAATCCACAGACCTTCTAGAATTAGTAAAAGACTCTGTCAAATCCCACTGTCCCCCAAAGTCAGATTCCCTGGCGACTTCCAGTCCCTTTGCCAGATCCGCAGGTTGGGAAATCTGATGTGGGGCCTAGAACCTTCGCAACAGAGAAAGAACGTCTTGGTGTTATTGTTCTCCAGCTTGTGGGCCACCCATCGGTGGGTATGGGATTTAATTTTTCCGTGATCGCGTCCCCTCCTACGTCTCACTGCAGCTTCTCCTTCGTCCTTGGACGTGGGGTATCATTTTTTTGGTGGGTTCTAACATCCTCCTGTGGATGGTTGTTGGCAACTAGCTGTGATTTTGGTATTCTTACAGGAGATGTGTGTACTTCCTTCTACTCCGCCATCCGACAGTATCTGTTTCAGTTTGAACCTCACTCATGCTCACTGTGTTAGAACAACCCCTAAGAAAGAGAATAAAATGGTGATGTAAACATGTGCTGCCCTGACCCCCAGGTTATCACCACTGATTTGGGGGTGTATTTACCCAGGCGCTCACTTTCACCCCTTCAGTAAGCCGGGTGCTCCATCCTTGTAATCCCTGCTCTGCATTTTGTTCCATAGCTGCGTTTCTCCTCTTAGGATGTGCTCGGAGCAACTCCCAAGTCTCCCTGCATGTGCGTCACGCCCCCTAGGGCATTCGGTGCCCTCGCGTGGTTGTACCAGAGTCTCCCTCATCCCTCATGTGCCTCTTTCCAAGCTTTTATCATTGTGGACAGTGTTACAGATCTTTGACTACTGGTCTGCTCGATTCCTTTTCATGGTTCTCTAAGGACAAAGTGAGTGTTAGTCTCTCAGTCATGTCCGACTCTCTGCGGCCCAGTGGACTGTAGCCCTCCAGGCTCCTCTGTCCATGGAATTCTCCAGGCAAGAACACTGGAGTGGGTTGCCATTCCCTTCTCTAGGGGGATCTTCTTAACCCAGGGATTGAACCCACATCTCCTGCATTGTCGGCAGATTCTTTACCACTGAGCCACCTGGAAAGCAGTTTCTAAAGACAAACGTCTGCGGAAACCCATTTCCTCACCTCCACGGGTGGCCCTGAGCATGCTCCACTCCTCACTCCTGGGCAGCAGGCCCAGCCTCAGGCCAGCCTGCCAGGGTGACGGGTTCAGAGCCATGCCTACCTTGTTCTAAAAGCGACGCGTCACACTCTCATTGGTCCTGTTATATTTCCACTGTCCCACTATTTCTCAGAGGTCTTTCTGAAGAGCTAACGTTTTCTGGTGGATCTGAAAGAGTTCTCTTTCCACGATGGCTCCAGAGGAGGCCCCTCGTGTCTGCCGCCCCAACGTGACCCATGATGACTGCCGTGGGCAACGCTTCACAGGAGGTGAGGACTCAGGATCTAGGGCTCTGACTTCTACCTGAACACTGCTGCCCAGCCGCCTGCGTAAGGTTCTGTGTCACGCAGGGGCAGCTGCTAACCTTTAAGACCTGTGTTTTGGTTATTCTATGTGATACATAGAATATATCATATGTATGTATTTCACATTTCACTAGAATGTAATTTCATTCTAGTGAAAACAACAAGATCTATGGAGGTTTTCTAAGAAATGTTAACCAGAGATATTGGGTGAGTCTTTGAAATGGGGCCTAAGAACTTCTGATCCATGGATATAATATAATGTCAAACCAATCACCCCACCCTCTGCCCTCCTATGAGCCCTCACCCAGCCCCCAAAATCAGGGTGTTTGGTGGTGGGATGGACGGGGGGCCTGGGACCACTGCTCTCCTATTTGGGGTCACCAAGTGTTTATAAAGATGATGGTGTCCTGGGTGGGCACTCACTCATCCAGCTGAGAACTGCACACCACTGACTGTTGGGACAGGGTCAGGGGCAAGGCCAGGGGTGGTTCTCAGTGGACAGAGGGGACAGGGTCAGGGGCAAGGCCAGGGGTGATTGTCAGTGGGCAGAGGGAAGAGGGCGGGATTCAGGCCAGGGATGGTCGGTAGTGGTTCCCGAGCAGCTACAGGGGAAAGATGGACATCAGAGCGCCCATCAAGTGACCAAGGAACACTCTCCAAGGAAGCGACCTCCAAGCTGAGAGCTGGAGTCAGGCGAAGGCGCTGGATGTCGGAGCTGAGGAAAGNCATGCAAAAGAAGTAATTTATTAGCTAACAAACTTGGAAAGGATGCTGGAGACAGAGCAGAGAATAAAAGGAAAGTTTTAGACCCGAGGCCAGTAGATGGATACTGGAACTCAGAGGCCATCACCTCTTCTGCCACTCAAATACATCTTCTTTCTGCTTGATTTACCTTTTTTTTTTAATTTATGTATAACATAGCCACATTTATTTAAGAATGCATTCAAATATCTAATAGTGAAGTTCAACAATGTAAAAACCACAATTAATTTTACACCAACCTTATATTCTACTCTCTGATTTCTCTTCCCCAGCTCCCATCCCCAGAGAAGCAACATTCTGTTATTATCAGCTTTCCCAGAGTCAGATTAATGCACTTGAAGACATTCTACCATTGTTTCAACTAGCTGTTTCTGAATAAAGGATCTACATTTCCAGTTATCAAAGGGAACCATGAGTAATGCCATTTAAAGAGAGGGAGAGGGTAATGTGTGTTTGTGAAACCAAGGACCCAGGGACGATTTTGTCAGGAGTGCAAATTTCTGGTTCTTCAGAGAGGTGAGGGTGTCATATGTACAGGATGTCACATTCTACTCTGCCCCTTCCATTCTACATCTGTAGAGAGTGCTGCCACTTAGGAAGACAAGTCTTTATTGTAAGGATTGTTTGCCTATTTCAAACTATATTTTCACTCTTGGCTCTGCTTTCTCATTCTTTTACATTTAAAAAAATAATTTATTTTTTAATTGAAGGATAATTGATTCATAGAATTTTGCTGCTTTCTGTCAAACCTTAACATGAATCAGCCATAGGTATGCAGGTATCCCCTCCCTTTTGAACCTCCCTCCCATCTTCCTCCCCATCCCATTCCTCTAGGTTGATACAGAGCCCCTGTCTGAGTTTCCTGAGCCATACAACAAATTCCCGTTGGCTACCTATTTTACATATAGTAATGTAAGTTTCGATGCTACTCTTTCCATACATCTCACCCTTTCCTCTCCTCTCCCCATGTCCATAAGTCTATTCTCTATGTCCGTTTCTCCATTGTTGCCTGTAAATAAATTCTTCAGTACCATTTTTCTAGATTCTGTATATATGTGTTAGAATATGATATTTATCTTTTTCTTTCTGACTCACTTCACTCTGTTAATAGGTTCTAGGTTCATCCACCTCATTAGAACTGACTCAAAGGTTTTCCTTTTTATGGCTGAGTAATATTCCATTGTGTATATGTACCACACTTCTCTATCCATTTAACTGTCAATAGACATCTATGTTGCTTCCATGTTCTTAGTTTAGTTCAGTTCAGTTGCTCAGTGGTGTCTGACTCTTTTTGAACCCTTCAACCTCAGCATTTCAGGCCTCCCTGTCCATCACCAACTCCCGGAGTTTACCCAAACTCATGTCCATTGAGTTGGTGATGCCATACAACCATCTCATCCTCTGTTGTCCCCTTCTCCTCCTGCCCCCAATCCCTCCCAGCATCAGAGTCTTTTCCAATGAGTCAACTCTTTGCATGAGGTGGAGTAACTCTTTGCAAAGTATTGGAGATTCAGCTTTAGTATCAGTCCTTCCAATGAACACCCAGGACTGATCTCCTTTGGGATGGATTGGTTGGATCTCCTTGCAGTCCAAGGGACTCTCAAGAATCTTCTCCAACACCACAGTTCAAAAGCGTCAGTTCTTCTGTGCTCAGCTTTCTTTATAGTTCAACTCTCACGTCCATACATGACTACTGGAAAATTCCATTTTCTAGCTACTGTAAACAGTGCTGAAGTGAACAATGGTATACATGTATCTCTTTCAATTTTGATTTCCTAGCATATATGCTTAGGAGTGGGATTGCTGGATCATAGGGTAGTTTTATTCCTAGTTTTTTAAGTCATCTCCATACCACCTTCCATAGTTGCTGTATCAATTTACCTTCCCACCAACAGTGCAAGAGTGTTTCCTTTTCTCCACACCTTCTCCAGTATTTACTGTTTGTAGACTCTTCGATGAGAGCCATTCTGACTAGTGTGAGGTGATATCTCATTGTAGTTTTGATTTACATTTCTCTAATAATGAGCAATGTTGAGTATCTTTTCATGTGTTTGTTAGCCATCTGTATGTCTTCCTTGGAGAAATGTCTGTTTAGGTCTTTTTCCACTTTTTGATTGGGTTGTTTGTTTTTCTGGTATTGAGTTGTATGAGCTGCTTGTATATTTTGAAAATTAATCCTTTGTCAGTTGTTTCATTTACTATTATTTTCTCCCATTCTGAGGATTGTCTTTTTCACCTTGCTTATAGTTTCCTTTGTTATGCAAAATCTTTGAAGTTTAATCAGATCACATTTGTTTACTTTTGTTTTTATTTCCATTACTCTAAGAGGTGGGTCTGGAGAAGGCAATGGCACCCCACCACAGTACACTTGCCTAGAAAATCCCATGGACGGAGGAGCCTGGTAGGCTGCAGTCCGTGAGGTCGCTAAGAGTCGGACTCTACTGAGCGACTTCACTTTCACTTTTCATTTTCATGCATTGGAGAAATGGCAACCCACTCCAGTGTTATTACCTGGAGAATCCAAGGGACAGAGGAGCCTGGTAGGAGGCAGTCTATGGGGTCACACAGAGTCAGACACAACTGTAGTGACTTAGCAGCAGCAGCAGCAGGAGGTGGGTCATAGAGGATCTTGCTTTGATTCATGTCATTGACGGTTCTGCCTATGTTTTCTTCTAAGAGTTTTACAGTTTCTGGTTTTACATTTAGGTCTTTAATCCATTTTTAGTTTATCTTTGTGTATGGTGTTAGGAAGTGTTCTAACTTCATTTTTTTACATATAGCTGTCCAGTTTTCCCAGCATCATTTATTGAAGAGGCTTTCTTTGTCCCATTGTAAATTATTGCCTCCTTTGTCAAAAATAAGGTAACCATAAATGCATGGATTTATTTCTGGGCTTTCTATCTTGTTCTATTGGTCTATATTTCTGTTTTTGTGGCTGTACCATACTGTCTTGATGACTGTAGCTTTGTAGTATAATCTGAAGTCAGGAAGGTTGATTTTCCAGCTCCATTCTTCTTTCTGAAGACTGCTTTGGCTATTCAGGGTCTTTTGTGTTTCCATATGAATTGTGACATTTTTTGCTCTAGTTCTGTGAAAAATGCCATTGGTAATTTGATAAGGATCATATTGAATCTGTANTCTATTGGTCTATATTTCTGTTTTTGTGGCTGTACCATACTGTCTTGATGACTGTAGCTTTGTAGTATAATTTGAAGTCAGTAAAGTTGATTTTCCAGCTCCATTCTTCTTTCTGAAGACTGCTTTGGCTCTTCAGGGTCTTTTGTGTTTCCATATGAATTGTGAAATTTTTTGCTCTAGTTCTGTGAAAAATGCCGTTGGTAATTTGATAAGGATCATACTGAATCTGTATATTTTATTTGGCAATATAGTCATTTTCACAATATTGATTCTTCAAACCCAGGAACATGGAATATCTCTCCATCTATTTATGTCATCTTTGATTTCTTTCATTAGTATCTTATAATTTTCTGTGTACTGTTCTTTTGTCTTGTTAGGTAGGTTTATTCCTAGATATTTAATTATTTTTTGTTACAATGGTGGATGGGATTGATTCCTTAATTTCTCTTTCTGATTTTCATCACTATTACATAGAAATGCAAGTGATTTCTGTGTATTGATTTTGAATCCTGAAACTTTGTTAAATTCACTGAGTAGCTCTAGTAATTTTCTGATACTATCTTTAGGGTTTTCTATGTACAGTACCATGCCATCCACAAACAGAGAGTTTTGTTTCTTCTTCTCTGATCTGGATTCCTTTTATTTATTTTTCTCCTCTGATTGCTATAGCTAAGACTTCCAAAACTATGTTGAATAATAGTGGTGAAAGTGAACACTCTTGTTTTGTTCCTGATATTAGGTGGAATGCTGGAGCAGGCAATGGCAACCCACTCCAGTCCTCTTGCCTGGAAAATCCCATAGACAGAGGAGCCTGGTAGGCTGCAGTCCACAGGATCGCAAGGAGTTGGAAACAAATGAGTGACTTCCCTTTACCTTTTCTTTTCACTTTCATGCATTGGAGAAGGAAATGGCAACCCACTCCAATGTTCTTGCCTGGAGAATCCNCCACCACCATCTCCAGACTTCCGTCCACCTCCCCAGAACGAAACTGGCCCGTTAAACACCAGCTCTCCCCACCCCGTCCCCATTCTACTCTGGCGCTGAGGCTCTGACGACCCTGTGCTGCGCTTAGTCTCTCAGTCGTGTCCGACTCTGCCACCCCAGCGACTGTGGCCTGCCAAGCTCCTCTGTCCATGGAATTCTCCAGGCAGGGATACTGGAGTGGGCTGCCGTTTCTTCCTCCAGGGCTTGACGACCCCAGGGACCTCATACAAGTGGAACCATGCGTGCTTGTCCCTTCGTGACTGGCTTATGTCAGTTAGCATAATGTCTGCAGGGCTCATCCATGTCGTAGCTGGTGTCAGGATTTCCTTCCTTTTAAGGACGGGGTGATATCCCCCCTTGTGGATGGGCCTCGTCTTGTTTACCGTTTTTCTGTCCATGGACACGGGATGCTTCCACGCTTGGCTGCTGTGGACAAGCAGGTGTGAGTGTCTGCCCTGCTCGCCCCTCCTCTGGGCACGTGCCCGGCAGTGGGATTGCTGGTCTGCCCACATCCTCGTTCCTGCTTTTGGATCTGAGCCCTCCTAACAGGTATGCTGAAGGTGCACCGTGTCTCTTGGGGCAGGTGTCCCTGAAGCAGGGACGGGTGCTCTTGGGATGCTGCAGGAACAGGGAGAGCGGGAAGCTGGAGGGGCGGCCCCTCCGAGGACCCGCGGGCACTCCAGGGTGCGGCCTGCACACAGAGCTGCCCCTCCCGGATATGGGGCCCAGCCTGTCAGCCGCTTCTCCCGCTCCAGTCATCCACCCCAGCGGGCCCCAGGGTGAGGTCTTCCGCTTGGCTTCAAGAGGTCCTCCAGGCGCCTGTGAGTATGGGCCAGGGTGGACTGCAGCCAGGGGGTCAGCAAGGGGGCCCTGACCTGGGGACTGCAGGCCACAGTTACAAGCCCTCGATGCCAGCAGGATAGGGTACCTGCCACACCCTCTCTTGGTCGCGGATTCGGCCCCCTTCCCACTGGGCCATCTGTATTCACTCTTGGTTTGCTCTTCTGTATTCTTTGCTGTTTCATGCATTGCAAATACCTTCCGCCTGCTTTGGCTTATTATAGGCTTTCAACCCAGAGCATGGGTCAGCATTATTATTAAAGACGCCCTCCCTGCTCTTCACTGGAGTCAAGGAAGGCATTGGAAGCGCCCATCTCCTGTCTCCACATTTGAGTAAACAGAGCCTTTACCCCAGCGCATCCACCCGAACATTATGAAATGTCATCAAAATATGAAGAGAGTAAACAACATTCACAGTACTTTCAGCTGGAAAATAGTACTTAAAGTAACTCAGTGTGGCGCAGATTTCATTAAGATGGGTGCTCAGACTGGAGACGATATGCCTTCTCAGCATTTGGCCTCCTGGAAACCTTCTGAATATGACAGCTAAAGTTTAGGGGCCTCTAAAGGACATTTTTTGCCAGCTAAGCTTTCATGTGGCTATTAATCTGATAAATTTCACAAGTTATTAGCCAGCCCCTCTGATTTTCCACTGTAACAATGTCTGATGGAGGAACCGCTGTTGATGGGAGCTTAACCAGAGAGCTGGAGGCCTGGGCTAACCCTTTAGCCAGGCCCCTGCCTCCTGGGCCTCTCTCTGCTCTGTGCCCTGAAGCCCTTAGGCCAAGCTCACCCCCCCAACCACCACCCCCCGCCAGAGCCCCGGCCAGGCATTGACCACAGCTGAGCACAGAGCGGGGCCAGAGGGGTCCTCACAAGGTCACCGTCCCCAGGATTCTCACCCCACGGTACGCTGGAAAGGTCTAGGCATGTCCACTCCTCATGGAGTCCCTGCTGCAGGTGGGCAAGCTTTCCTGATCACAGCATCTGGCCATTCAGGGAATGTGATTGTGAATCAGGATCAGCCATGGGGGATTCCCTGCTCACTTCTAAGCCAGGCAGACTTTGCCGGGCTGCAGAGCAGTGTACTCAACCTCTGATGGTGTCTAGAGACGCCTCTGGTCGTCGCAAATGGGGTGAGTATGCTTGGCCTCTAGCAGACAGGGGCTGGGGTGCACAGGACAGCCCCCACAGCAAAGAGCACTCCACCCAGGAGGCCTCTGGTCCAGGCAGGGAAGCCCACTCCACGGCAGCCACAGCCACCCAGACCCCTGGCCATCCCCCGGGCTTGCAGCCACGGGCCTCTGGGAAGTGTTCCCATACGTGGCGGGGTTTCCTGGGCTCCCCATCTCCACTCCCACCGGACTCTGATCTGACTGATAAGAAGGATCCATGCGTGGGCTGGCAAAGCTGGACAAACGTTGTGGCTTGAATGAGGGGGCTCCTGCACATCCCATGTCTCGAACACGGGACCCGTGTGGGGACAGCCGGGAGGCTGGGGCACACCGTGAGTGGTGGCCACATTCCAGGGACTCTCACGATCTCCCTGAAAGAAGTAGCCAGCTCTGGCTTCACATTTCTGTGACTAGAGGACGCTGACCTTGACCACGGGGACCTTGTGAGGATCAAGGCCTCCCCGCATAACTCGCCCCTTTCGTCGTCAGATCTGCGCGTGACCACTTGAGCCATACCAATAGAATTTAAGGAGCGGCTTTAATTAAGTCCCATTAATTCCCCAAGACCTTGTCTTCAGGGGCACCGGAATTCAATCTGCACGTTAACAGCACAGCGCTTGCTGCCGTCCTCACTAATATAACATGTAATCCACGCCATAGTGACAAAGAGGGCTTCCTTTCCCACTTCCCACAAGAAGTCTCACCCCTAAACGGGGTTTAAAGTGTGCCTGCGCCTTCTCCGAGGTCAGACTCCTCCCTGCTGTAGGGCTGTCCCCGGACTCCATGCCCTGCAAACAGTGTCCAGAGAAGGGAAGTCCAGCCAGACGGCTCTCTCACCTCCCGAGGAGCCAGCCACCACCTCGAAGGACCACAGGAGCCTCCGACCAACAGGTGAAGGCTTGCCCGTGGGGATCACCCTCCCTCCCCACACACCACCCCAGGCCTTCCCACCCGACGGGTCACATCACAAATGAACTGCACACCGGTGCTCACCCCGTGACAACTATGGCGGTGCTTGTCACCCCTGGGCCGCGGGCCAGACTGAGGTCGGTTGCTCTGTGACGCAGGGCTTTAGGGGGTTGTTGGCTCAGTTTTCTATGCTTTTCCAGTTCACAAATGCTGCCCCAACGACAACTGACCCCCGCCTGAGGGACATGTCCGAGATGCACTGGTTCCATGCTGCGTTTTTCCTGGGCCGTCTGCCCTCCTATCCAGCTGGCCTATTGTCTGTCCAGAGCAGCTGCCCCAGGCCAGCTGGATTCCAAGAGTTCCCCCCACGTCTGCCCAGGAGGAGGGGAGCCCTTGTGTCCTGGCGCCCGTTCTCTCTTGGTGATGTTTGGGGTCCCAGCCCCTCCCGAGAAAGAGGCAGAGGAGGCCGTTTTAGCCCACTGATCGTGTTCGTGCCGCTCATCCACGTGTCCTGGTGGGTTTTTATTATTGTTCATGCTACAATGTGTAAGTCTATGTTAGTCTGCGTTTTCTATTAGACTCTCTTTCAGATCTTGCTGTGTCTCTTTCAACTTCTTTGTGAGGCTGTTTTGGCTCTGCTGGTATATAATCTTGCTTTCTTGGGAATACTAACTCAGTAATACAGTCACTAAAATCCACCTGCAGTGCAGGAGACTTGAGTTCGATCCCTGGGTCAGGAAGATTCCCTGGAGAAAGAAATGGCAACCCACTCCAGCATTATTGCCTGGGAAATCCCATAGACAGAGGAGCCTGGCGGGTTGCAGTCCACGGGATCACAAAGAATTGAACACAACTTAGCAACTAAACATCAAACATTTACTTTACTGAACTTTAAAATGCAATCAAATGTGTGCCTTTTAAAAATACTTTCTGGCCTTATTATGCTGAGAAAAGAATTTTCCCTCCTTACCATTAGTACATAACATTACTTTTATGACTTTTTAAGACTTGTAAATCTTTCATCCATCTGAAATTAATTTTTCAAACATTTTTTACTTCTTTAGCCATAAAATATAGCCCATAAACATATGAAAGCATTTTCATCTCATAATAATTTTAAAAACTCTGGCTGAAGTGACGAGCAGGCATCTACTGCCTCCCAGACTGGCCTGTGTGACAGAGGTTGGTGTCTGTCATCTGATGCTGACAAGGTGAGAGGCCACACGCGCTGTGCACACTGATGGAAAGACAACTTGACAATGTGCATCAAGCTTTAATCTATGCACGCGTTTGACCCAGCACTGCCACCTCTGAAAATTTATCTCCGGAAATACCCACCCAAGAATACAAAGATGCTCACCGCTGTATGATGTTTGATTCTAAATAAGTAAAACCAAGCCAAGTGTCCATCAAAATGACATCGGTTAAATAAACCACTGTGCATCCATAATTTAACACAGCCCGTGACATAGATGGAAATATTTGGTGTGTGTGTGTTTGCATACATATTATACAGAGTGTGTGTATGCAAGAGCATGGCATACAGTATACTTTATATAATTTATACATTTATATAGTTTATAGATGTGTATGAGCTGCATCTTTATATTTTTCCATAGTTATCAATGTGGAAAATTATTTAAGAATTTCTATGCAAACTTTAATTGATAGAATAGTGCTAATAATATAAACCCACTCTTTAAAAAAGTGTGTCTTCATATAGTCAGTGCAGAGTTTGAAAGGAAATACACCAAACTCTTCTCTCTGGCTGACGAGGTGGTTTTTTTTCCCTCTCTCTCTCTCTCTTTTTTTCTTACACTTTCTGAATTTGTGACTTTTTGAAAACTACAATGAGCAAGGTTCTTTTTTAAAAAATAAAAGCAGCACATCTTTCTCTAAGGAGCTAGTAAATCATAAATCAGAGTAAGGAGAGACATGACAGACAGCAAGCAAGAGTTTTTTGTTGGTTTTTTTCTCACCAGACAGGAGCATCCTGGCAGCAGAAACACACCAACTGTGGGAGCCGTGCTGGGCGCCCTGGCCTCTGAAGAGGGAGCTGGCCTCGGTCCACCTCCCCCGGGACCACTGCTGCGGCCCTGGACCCCTGAGAACAGAAGGCTGGGGATGAAGGCACCCGTGCTCGCTGGACTGCTTGCTTCACACCCACTCCACACAGGCCATGTCCAACTACCGCCCCCAGATGCACCCACGGCCCTGTGATCCCCTCTGCCTCACTGGGCCTCTGAGCAGAGCTGGGCCTGCCCCTCACTGTTTACCAGGGGCCAGCACCATGCAGGCAGGGACCCACAGCTGCCCTGAGAGGCGTGGGCACCGGGCAGGGAGGCATCAAGGGACAGGCATGGCCACTGAGGTGCAGAAAGGAGGCCCAGGAGCTGTGCGGGTGCAGAGCAAGTGTGGGCCTGAGTTGGGGTCAAAAGAATATCCGGAGAATAAAGACAGGAGAAGAGCATGTGGGCAAGATCAGAGCAGGGGCCTCCCAGAGTTCTGCTTGGGGGCCCCCTGCTCCCCTCGGGGTCTGGTACTCACTAAGCCCTCACCCTGTGCACGGCTGGTGTGACCCCTGGGGACCGTGGGGGGTGAGGGCACAGCCCCCACCCCTGCCCGTTTTAGACCGATTGCTGCAGGCAGAGGAGGGCCATGCAGCCTGCACCTNATGGAAAGACAACTTGACAATGTGCATCAAGCTTTAATCTATGCACGCGTTTGACCCAGCACTGCCACCTCTGAAAATTTATCTCCGGAAATACCCACCCAAGAATACAAAGATGCTCACCGCTGTATGATGTTTGATTCTAAATAAGTAAAACCAAGCCAAGTGTCCATCAAAATGACATCGGTTAAATAAACCACTGTGCATCCATAATTTAACACAGCCCGTGACATAGATGGAAATATTTGGTGTGTGTGTGTTTGCATACATATTATACAGAGTGTGTGTATGCAAGAGCATGGCATACAGTATACTTTATATAATTTATACATTTATATAGTTTATAGATGTGTATGAGCTGCATCTTTATATTTTTCCATAGTTATCAATGTGGAAAATTATTTAAGAATTTCTATGCAAACTTTAATTGATAGAATAGTGCTAATAATATAAACCCACTCTTTAAAAAAGTGTGTCTTCATATAGTCAGTGCAGAGTTTGAAAGGAAATACACCAAACTCTTCTCTCTGGCTGACGAGGTGGTTTTTTTTCCCTCTCTCTCTCTCTCTTTTTTTCTTACACTTTCTGAATTTGTGACTTTTTGAAAACTACAATGAGCAAGGTTCTTTTTTAAAAAATAAAAGCAGCACATCTTTCTCTAAGGAGCTAGTAAATCATAAATCAGAGTAAGGAGAGACATGACAGACAGCAAGCAAGAGTTTTTTGTTGGTTTTTTTCTCACCAGACAGGAGCATCCTGGCAGCAGAAACACACCAACTGTGGGAGCCGTGCTGGGCGCCCTGGCCTCTGAAGAGGGAGCTGGCCTCGGTCCACCTCCCCCGGGACCACTGCTGCGGCCCTGGACCCCTGAGAACAGAAGGCTGGGGATGAAGGCACCCGTGCTCGCTGGACTGCTTGCTTCACACCCACTCCACACAGGCCATGTCCAACTACCGCCCCCAGACGCACCCACGGCCCTGTGATCCCCTCTGCCTCACTGGGCCTCTGAGCAGAGCTGGGCCTGCCCCTCACTGTTTACCAGGGGCCAGCACCATGCAGGCAGGGACCCACAGCTGCCCTGAGAGGCGTGGGCACCGGGCAGGGAGGCATCAAGGGACAGGCATGGCCACTGAGGTGCAGAAAGGAGGCCCAGGAGCTGTGCGGGTGCAGAGCAAGTGTGGGCCTGAGTTGGGGTCAAAAGAATATCCGGAGAATAAAGACAGGAGAAGAGCAGGTGGGCAAGATCAGAGCAGGGGCCTCCCAGAGTTCTGCTTGGGGGCCCCCTGCTCCCCTCGGGGTCTGGTACTCACTAAGCCCTCACCCTGTGCACGGCTGGTGTGACCCCTGGGGACCGTGGGGGGTGAGGGCACAGCCCCCACCCCTGCCCGTTTTAGACCGATTGCTGCAGGCAGAGGAGGGCCATGCAGCCTGCACCTGGGCTGCCGAAGGTGTGGAGTGTCCACCCTGGGAGCAGGGGAGGTCTGGGGCACCTCCACACCTGGCAGATGGTGACGTGTCCCCTGCCAGGGGCCCAGGGGCCAGGACAGCTGTCCGTCTCTGCCTCACACAGGGTCCCTGAGGGTGTGAGGACTGAAAGGAGCTCCTGGAGGGAGGGGTGTGGAGAGGAGGTGACAGCCGGGAGAAGCGTGCCAGGGACTCTTATTAACCACAGTCGGCACTGCTATTAATTACACAACAATTAAATTGGCAGCAACTCGAGCAGAACTCTCATTTGACACCTTTTACCGGTTCCCCGCCAAGGAGCTGCTGGACTTAATTAGCACAGGAGATTTTCCTCCATCCTTTGCATCCCAGTGCGTCGCCTGCCCACGTCTCGGCACCCTCAGAGCCCCGGGGCTCTCCCGTCTGGAAGAGTGAGGTCGGAAACCTGCCTCTGCCAGGTCCAGCCAAGCTTGGAAACCCCAGAGCATCAAAGGCCAGAATCCGAGCTGTGATGCGACGGGACAGACATGTGGCTTGGGGAGCTAAAGCAGGGGTGGTGCTTGGAGGATGGGGGAGTTCCAAGCATTTGGAGCCGGCCCACCTCAGGGCCAGCCTGGGTCTTGGAAACTGGCTTGCACTGGGGGGTTCTGAAATATTCCCTGCTCAGCCAGCCTGCCCCCTGCCCCAACAGCCACTCACTGCTCTACCCAGAGCCTCCTGGTGCTCTGAGGGGAAGAGATGGCAGGGGATTGTTCAGAGGGAAAAGAGGTCACTTTAGAATGACCAAGATCACAATCCACTCCAAAACTATTTTTACTCTCAAACAAAATACAACAAATGAAAGGCATTAAGCCGTAAAAACAACTGGAAGCTGTGTAAAGAAAGTGAAAGTGAAAGTGAAGTCACTCAGTCATGTCCAACTCTTTGGGACCCCATGGACAGACACCAGGCTCCTCCGTCCATAGGATTTTCTAGGCAAGAATACTGGAGTGGGTTGCCATTTCCTTCTCCAGGGATATGAACCCAGGTCTCCCACATTGTAGACAGACGCTTTCCATCTGAGCCACCAGGGAAGTCAATAGGAGTAGGAGGCATCTTTCAGTCTTTAAAAGATCAAGGGGATTAAAAAGCGATTGGGAATTTAGAATGTAAGCATAATAAAATTAATGAGAGATAAACACCTTGTGTCAAGTATGTATTCTGCATAGAGAAGAAGAAAACACTCATTTAAGTACACAGGAAATATTCACGAAATAGATCATCTGCTATACCAGCTCGTCTGAACATCTTAGGTCACGCACTCCATCAGTAAAAGTTTTAACCATGTGTCGCAGTAGGCAGATACCTATAATTTATACATTATAACTCATAATGTGTGATATAGAAATACAATGCATCATGTCCATTATAAAACACACAAAGGCAGACACGGCACAGAGCTGTGATAGCAGTGGATGCTGAGTGGCAGTTTCCACACTTCCTGACTACTGTGGATTGACCTGCACGCCTGCTGGGATACACACACCTCACCGTGGAGATTTATACCACAGACAGAGCCTCAGCAGACCCCCAAACCCAGCAATCAGCAAGCCCACACACCTTGATCACCATGCAAAAATAAAGCCAAAACAACGACAAGCTGGAAATCACTGACAAAGCTAGAACCAATCAGCCCATTAACAAAAATGACATTGACGTCTAGAAAACAAAAACACTTAGAAATGTTTAATGCTCTCTCAAACCAGCTCTGGATCAAAAAGAATGACAAACTGCAGAAGAGCTGGAAAACATGGATTATAATACGACCTCCTAAGAAAACCACAGAGATGGAGCTGGCTGGTGGCGAGAGTCTAATGTGTCTTGTTAATACACGTCATGAACAAAAAGAATCATCACAGTAAGCAGCCCCACACTTCTAACTCAAGAAGTTAAAGAAAGAAGGAAATTAGAAGAACAGCAACAAAATGAGCCTAAAGAAAACTGAAAAACTGAAGTCTTACAACCAGAAAGCAATGAATTAGAAGCATGCCTTAGAAATGATAACTAAGTCTAGGTACTAATTCTTGGGAAAAAAATTGTAAAATGAGTAAACCACTTTTTTTTTTTCAGCTAGCATGACACTCTACTAAAAGCACAGTACAGAAAAAGAGAAACTAAGGCCTTTTGATATAACCATCATAAACAAAATATTAGAAAGCAGAACTTATTAGTACATTGAAAAACGTAGGAACTGTGTTATTCACTCTGAGAGTGCAAGGATGGTTCAATGCTGAGAAATCTATCCGTTTCTCGTACTAATAGGTAAAAGGAAAAGTTCATGTGTTTGTTGCAGCGTTCAGTACAAGGGTGAAAAATTGGACATGAGTCAAATACCCATGGAAGGTAGAGTGGATAAAAAAGTGCNCAAGGATGGTTCAATGCTGAGAAATCTATCCGTTTCTCGTACTAATAGGTAAAAGGAAAAGTTCATGTGTTTGTTGCAGCGTTCAGTACAAGGGTGAAAAATTGGACATGAGTCAAATACCCATGGAAGGTAGAGTGGATAAAAAAGTGCAGCCCATCCCCACAATGACCTGCTCTGCAGTCATCTAAAAGGATTAGAGAAATCTGTGTGTCTTGTATGGAAAGAGTTGCGGCATAAATTATTAAGTGGAAATAGAAAGCAGAAAAGCAGTATGAGTATATTAATACATTAATACATGAAGCATAAATATAGACAAAACTTTTTCTGTATTTAAATATAAATATGATGTATAATTTATATATAAATTGTGTGTGTGTGGTTCACAACCAATTGATACATAATACAAGATGTAATTTACATGCATAATTTATACGTACATATATATGTTTCTGTTCCAGGCATCAACAACATCCTGGGAATACAAAAGAAAGCTGCAATTATCATTGTGCTATATTGTACCCAATTATGACTGACTCCAGGGCCCCCTGCCAGTGGTCCCCCGTCCTTCCCCAAGCCATCCGAGGCCATGCGACATGCGCTATGGATTCGGCTCCCAGGTTCCTGCCCCCTCCCAACACGGCCTCTGAACAGGACTCGACTCTCAATGTTGGGGTCGGGGCAGGCTCTGCTCTTGCCCCTGGAGGCGGCAGCCAGCACCACTGCAGGGTGTGGTCCAGGCCCCAGGATGCAGGGTGTGGTCCAGGCCCCCCACTGCAGGGTGTAGTCCAGGCCCAGGATGCAGCTTCCTCCGGCCTGCCTCACGTGGGCCCAGCTGCTGGTGACGTCAGCAGCCTTCCAGGGAGTCTCCCTGCAGTGCCCCACCCCACACACTCCCCTGGGCCTGGGCCCTCCCCTGCGACATGCGGCCGGGAAGACGGGTCTTGCTCAGGAGGGCGTAGAGGCCACTGATGACTTTCTACATTGTTGAGGATTCCAGGACAGGGCACTTGTGTTGGGTGAGCTGGGCCTATGGGTCTGGCAGGCAGAGGAAGGAGAGGCCCATGGAGGGAGGTGCCCATCAGGGTCCCAGAGGATGGAGTGCGGGCGGAGAAGAGGCCACGAACACCTCCCTAGTCAGAGTCACGCTTCCTGCCCCCTGTACACTCTCTCTTCTGAGATGACTTGTTGCTAAAGTCCTGCCCGGGAAGGTATTCTGCAGGCGTCTCCCTGACCCTCAGCCCCGCGGCTGCCTGCACAGGTGAGGCGGCTGTGAGCTCAGCTCCCGCCCGTCCAGCTCAGGGGACCTGCTGCCATCCTCCAGCAGCGCCTCGCTCCCCTGGCTCCCTGGGCTGCACTCCACCTGGGCATGTGCCCAGCAGGCAGGCAAAGAAGGGAGCTCTACAGCTCCTTCCACCTGGAGACGCCAGAGCCCCCAAAAGACTCCCCCATCCTCGCCAGCTCCACCCCGAAGTGAAAGTAAAAGGGCAACAGAACAGGGCTCTGGCTGGCGGAGCTGTGGCCCTAAGCAAAGGGGAGGCCTGAGAAGCCGGGCAGGAGGGGAGCACCTGCCCAGGGCCAGGGAGGGGCCACCAGGAAGCAGACCCCGTGCGCGGCCAGCGGGTGCGAGGTGCCTGCCCGCCTGCATCTCAGGCTGGATACATAGAAGCCCGACGTCCACCGCCCGCCCTCGCCCTCCCGGGAGGCCGAGGAGCCAATGAGAACGTTGCAGCTTTTCATCCGAATCGATCCCTGTCAAGCACAGATGACAAAAGCTTCCAGGAACAAGAGGGATGCTGGACACGCAGCCGTCTCTCCCCATCACGTGGGCGGCAGTCCCAGCTCAGACTAGCACCCACCGCATCCTCCAGCCTCCCTTGACCACCCTGCATGCGTCCAGCGTGCAGACGGAAAAGTGTGGGCAGCGCCTTCTGTTCCATGCAACGCCGACGGCCATGGCTCCTGCTTCTATTTCGTGCCATTCCGACGGGCGCTGGTCCCAGGCAGCGACCACGGTGACTGTCCCCCGTCCAGAGCCCTGCCTGCTGGGCCTTGAGGGTGGTCAACGCCCTGGGCAGACACAGCCTTCCCACTGCCATCAGCGATTGGTGCAGCCCACGGACAAACCCGAAGGCTGGTCTCCTCACTCTGCAAAATCGCCCTCTCCCCTCGAGGATCCCTGGTGCCCACCCAGCACCCCGGCACACTTCCCAGGCCCCATGCTCATGGCGGGGTGCTGGGGCAGCTCCCCTCCCTGCAGGGTGGGCGCAGTCCCAGGGGGGCAGGGCGGGAAGTGCAGGAGGGTACCCACTCTGCTCAGACCCTGGGCGGCCTGACCTCTGAGGACTCCAGGTGGCCACAGCAGAGGCTCCGTGAGTGGCAGGCCCCACGACAGGGGCCTCAAGGGAACACGCCTGCCGGGATGCTCTGCGTTTGATGGTGATGCTGCTGAGCAGGAGGGTCAGGGCTCACTGCCTGCGGGGGTAGCCAGAGTGGGGCAGGAGGCCTGAGGGGCTGACCTAGGCCTCCCGGGTTTCCGGAGAAATGGCGGGCTGATGAGGTGGCGGGGGCATGCAGGGTGCGCCTGGAGGGGAGTGCCCATCTGTGAGCCCGGGAGCCCTGCCTGGGGCCCCGCCCTGTGTCTGGGCCTCCTCCCGAGCTGAGGTCTGTGGGGTCAGCCTCAGGGCCCTAAGGTGCAGGAGCTCCAGTTCCGGAAATGCTGGGCCTCACTCTGAGAAACAGGGAAGAGACCCAGCAGGGCCCGGGCCTGCCCCCGGGGGTGGCCGCCTGTGACCCCACGAGTGCTGGGAGATGGCACGTGGGCGGTGTGGTGAAGGAAAGACACCTGTGGTTCATGGTGAGGCACCCGGAGTCTGAACGCCCCGGTCTTTCCCAGGCACGGGCGCCGTGAAGATGGGGAGGGCAGAGGGCCCTGGAGACAGGCCACAGTCCCGCTGAGCCCCCAGGCCCCGGGCGTCCTGGCACCCCCAGCACAGGGACCAAGGGCACGCTGCTCCTGGCACTCGGTCCGAGAGCGGCCTGAGCAGGACTGAGACGCGGGGACGGTGAGGGATGGCGCCTGGGTCAGCGTCGAGGTCAGCACCGGGCGCACGCTGCACAGACGAATAGTGGCCCTTTGGGCAGGAACCCAGGATGAGGAAGGAGAGAGCAGGCCCTGCCCCATCCAGGCCTCTGCACGCACGGCTCAGCCTTTCAGCAGAGGAGGCTGCAGGCACCGCGGGGGCTGCTGAGGGTGTCCCCAGGGGGGGCGGCCTCCACCTCACAGCTCGCGGCGTCAGTCTGCCTCTCACTCTTCCCCGAGTCTGGCTCCTGCATCCCAGTCATGCCGAGCCCAGCTCGACCCCCAGGAAGGCAGCTCCGGCTCCCCTGTAGGAATGCTGGCCTTGGCCACACCCCTGAGCACAGCATCGGGAAGGGCCTGGGCTGCTGTCTTCTGCCCCCTGCTCGCCCCTGGGAGCAGTTTCTCCTTCACCCCACTCACACATCCGCCCTAGCCTCAGCGTTTAAGTGGATGAATCTGGGCAGAGGTCAGAACACAGAGCCCAGAGCCGACGCGGGGCGCCGTCTGGGTCTCCAGCCCCGTCACCTGGGAAACTGGTGACAGTGATGCCGGGTCAAGGGAGCGGACAGGAAGCCAGTGGGTCCTGCGAAGCCCTGTCCCCGACTCCCAGGGGTACGGTCCTGGCTGGTTGGTCTCATCAGGGTGGGTGTCCGTTTGGCTCAGCACTGGGTGCCGGGCATCAGGATTGCCTGGGCATGGAGGAGGGACTCATAGGCCTGTTAGAGGCGAGACAGTGAGTCAGGTGTCCGGCAAAGATGGGGGCAGGAAGTGCAGCGGGGGTGGCCCCATCCCTCAGGGAGCTCGCTCGCTTCCAGGCCTGGGGCCGTCTGCCCGGGGCGGCCCCTCAGGCTGCTGACCACCTGGCCGAGCGTAGGGCACAGGCCGTGAGCTGCTGGTCTGGCCTGGATTCCCTCCTGGAGCGAGGGGTCCTGCGGGGTCTGCTCCCGAGACCCAGAAACACTGAGCGGGAGCTGCACGGCCTGCCCATCCCCGCAAGTCTCAGAGCGAGCAGGCCTCCCTGCTTGTCACAGGATGGGCCGGCCCACGGCCACCGTCTCTCGCTGGGGCGGTCAGTGCGGCTCATCCCGGCCCCCCAGCACACCCGCGGCCCCATGGGGACCAGGCAGAGCCACTGGCCCTTGCTTCTGGAGCGCACTAGGGCACCCGGGGGCCTCAGGTGCACCCACACCCTCCGGGGGCTGCAGCCGCGTGCATCTCTGTGAACAAAGCTAAGCGAGCCCCCTCGGGGGTTCAGCTGGACGTCACTACTGAGCAAGAGGTGAGTGGGCGTCCCGCACAGGGGGGCCAAGCCCCTGGAGGATGCGTGGGGTGGAGTGGGGGTACAGGGGCCCCTGGGTGAGGCTGTACGTCCTTAGGGCGAACTGAAGGTTGGCGGCCTAGACGTCTGGAGAAGATCCTGCCAACAGAAAATCAGAGGTCAGGGGTCAGCTGGGCTTGGGATTTGAAGGAGGCTCGGCTGGGCCCCGAGGGGAGCAGGAGGCTGGCCCAGGGCGTGTGGGCCGAGATGCAGGCTCCGGGCAGGGGTGCAGGCTCGAGGCAGGGGCCACCCCAGCCCGCCGAGGACCGCCTTCTCACGGCTCCTCACCAGCCAAAGAGACAGAGCCTCCTTCTCATAAGGACTCATGTCCCATCACAGCCCCGCCTCCTCCGGCCACAGTAGCCTCCTGAAGCCCACCCTCCTGAAGCCCACCCGGCAGACACCGCCACAGTGGGCACCGGGCGGGGACACACACCTTCTGTCCGCAGCACGCGCTCCCGCCATCTCAGGCTCGGCCCTCGCGGGCGTCTCAGGCCAGTGGCGGGGCGCTCGGAGCATCTGCACCCCTAAAGGAAAGGAGAGGCAGGTTGCCCCGGCCGAGACTTTTTGCCCCCAGCCCGCACGCGGGAGCCGGCCTCCCTGCAGGGCTCCAGGCAGCTGCCCAGTGACAGCTCCGAAAGACTGGCCGGGCCGGGCCAGCAGGCGAGGACGCGGGACGCGGTGCAGGCGGGGACGGCGGGACGCGGTGCAGCCGGGCTCCATCTGGCCGCCTGCCTGCACGGCAGGGGCTCACGGCTCTTGTCGCAGGTCTGAGCTGATATGGGCTCTGTGGGAGGCTGGGGGCGGCTATTCTTGAATGGCCTCTGGCACTGCAGAACCTCAGGAGAGGGGTCAGAATCCCCGCGGGGGAGTTACCACTGCTTGAAGATCCTGCTAGACTTTGAGAACAGGAAATACTGGGGACAATGTGTGATCCTCGAGATGAAAGTGACTTCAGAGGACAGACGGCCGACAAGCCCCCGTGCTGAGGCCGGCTCCTCGGGGAAGAGGCAAGAGGGCGTCCAGGAGACCCCACTGCACCCCTGACCTCTCACTAGATCAGGTAGCAGGGGGTGGGGGCAGGAATACCTGCCCTGCTGCCCCTANGGACAGACGGCCGACAAGCCCCCGTGCTGAGGCCGGCTCCTCGGGGAAGAGGCAAGAGGGCGTCCAGGAGACCCCACTGCACCCCTGACCTCTCACTAGATCAGGTAGCAGGGGGTGGGGGCAGGAATACCTGCCCTGCTGCCCCTACCCCAAGCCAGCCACGTGGGAGGCGCACGCAAACCCTTCCTCCAGCCCCACAGCTAGGGCCACAGGAGGCAGGTCTGCGGAGCCTGGGCAGGAGCAGGACTGCCCTCCCCACCGCCCCGCCCAGCAGCGGAAGCAGAGGTACCGGATCTCTCCTGGAAGCGAGGCCGCCTGGTCACCTTTCAGCCTNTCCTCGGCGGAAGGGCGGCCGACAAGAGGCAACCGGCCTCCAGTGACAGGCGGTCGGGCGCTGGCACCTGCCAGCATCTCTGCCCGCCAGCACAGGTCAAGGAGGGGCCTGCGGGTCTGCGGGACGCTGGCCAGGCCCCTCTCCACCCCCCGGGGGCTGCAGGACTCTGCCCCTGAGACAGGCAGCCAGGCTGGGGGCTCCTGAGTCCTGCTGTCTCACCCAACCAGGCTGGCCCTGGTTCCCAGGCCAGGGTGGAGGTCTGCAAACACAGAGGGCGGTCTGCACACGGCGCCCAGGAACACAGGGTCTGACTCGCGCCCCTCGGGACGCGCTGGCTCTGCAGCCTTGGCCAAGCTGCCAGGCCTCCTGGCCCTGTTTCTACATCCAGGAAACAGGGCGACGTTGATGGGAGCCCTCAGCACAGAGCTTCCCAGGAAGTGAGGCCCCTCCCATCGTGTGCTGCTGTTCAGCCAGCCATGGGCTGCAGCACCTCAGGCCTCCCTGTCCATCACCAACTCCCAGAGCTTNGCCCTGTTTCTACATCCAGGAAACAGGGTGACGTTGATGGGAGCCCTCAGCACAGAGCTTCCCAGGAAGTGAGGCCCCTCCCATCGTGTGCTGCTGTTCAGCCAGTCATAGGCTGCAGCACCTCAGGCCTCCCTGTCCATCACCAACTCCCAGAGCTTGCTCAAACTCATGTCCATCGAGTGGGTGATGCCATCCAGCCATCTCATCCTCTGCCATCCCCTTCTCCTGCCTTCAATCTTTCCCGCTACAGGGTCTTTCCCAGTAAGTCGGCTCTTCGCATCAGGTGCCGCGGTATCGGAGCTTCACCTTCAGCCTCAGTCCTTCCAGGGGACACACAGGACTGGCCTCCTTGAGGATGGGCTGGGTGGATCCTGCAGTCCTGTCAGTGTTGGCCGGTCTCTCTCTCCCTGCCCCTACCCGTGACTTCCACTCTCTCTGCTGATGCCAAGCTGCAGGCCTTTGCTTTGCTTCCACTGCTGCCCAACAAGCTCCCCTCCCCATCGCCCTGACCAGGCCAGGGCCGGGTTCTGGTGAGGACCAGCCTGAGGGTCTGACCTGCAGGATCCTGGACGTCGGCCCAGCCTCAGCCAGGCCCCTCAGTTGTTCCACCCGGAGCCCGGAGCCCTGCGGAAGCACCTCAGAGCCAGCGGGGAACCTCCAGCCAGACGCCTAGTGAGCAGAGGCCAGAGGCCCGCCCGAGCTGCATCTCAGCGACAGGCCGACACGGGGACCGTCCACCTCCTCCTCTGTGCCCTGCCTGGGAGAGGATTCGGACAAACGGAGTGTGGGGGTGGTGTCCACCCCTGTTTCCCGTCTGGGAAGAGAGAATTTCCTTACTCCCCTCTTGCTGGTCCTTTCTCAAAGAAGAACTTTTTAAAGATTTTGTCCTTAGAACACGTCTCACTGAGACGCCATATGCAAGCACCGCGTTTTCACAGCCGTGTGAAGATCTGCTGCACCGGTGTGACCACGCGGGGTTCCCGTCGTTTCTGCCTGGGTCCGAGTTGCCGGGATAGCTTCCTGACCCTTCGCGATCTCGCTTACACAAGCCTGTGTGTGGCTGCGGGATGGGGACCACCCGCCCCAGGGGTCCCTCCCCAGCATGGTCTCTGGCCCTGCCTCTCCTGCTTCCCACCCGCCCCCACTGGCAGCTGTTTGAGCAGGTTGGGGTTTGCCCTTGCAGTGGTCTTTTGGAAAATATCAGTACAAGAAGCACACAGATGTCTACTTAGCAACTTTCTCTCCAGCCTTCTCTGGACACTGCCCAGCACCTGTTTGTTCTCTTAACGTTGTCAGGATGCTGCTGTGAGCATCCCTACACCTTCCTGAGGGCTCACACGATCTCCCTGGACCAGAACTTGGGAGTTTTCCGTCTTTGCTGTCACCACGAGTAACCACCATGGACGCCTTGCCTGCCTGTCGCACATTTCCCAGCTTGTCCTGGGCGCAGTCTTAGGGGTGAGGTCAGTGCCTCTCAGGTCAAACGTGTACGTAGCGTGCCTAGATGTTCTTAATTCCAGTCCTAATTCCTGATGGACCAGCACCGTTTTCCTTCCCACCTCGTCTTCAATACAAACACCAACACAGTCAGTGGTCAAGCCTTTGGATTGTGATCAATCTGATAAGAGAGAAATGAAACCTCAGTGTTATTTGAGTTCACTTTTCTTTCACAAGACCATGCTCGGACACCTTTATATACGTTTACAGAGACATTTGCATTTTTTTCTTTTAGGAACTGTTTATTGATATCTGTGCCCATTTCCGTGTAGGTGATTGAGCTTTATTTTACCAGGAACTCTTTGTGCATCCGCGATTTTAGCCCTGCGTCCACAATATTAGATGTGGATACTCTGTATGTCTTCTGACGTTGCTTACGGTGTGTTTTGCCATTTGTTGTTTTGTTCAGTCGCTAAGTCGTGTCTGACCCTTTGCACCCCATAGAGTGTAGCCACCAGGCTCCTCTGTCCGTGGGATTTCCCAGGGGCAAATACTGAAGTGGGTTTCCATTTTCTCCTCCAGGGGATCTTCCCAACCCAGGAAATCAAACCCGCACCTTCTGCACTGGCAGGCGGGTTCTTTACCACTGGGCCCCCAGGAAGCCCTGCGTTTGCCAGGCAAATGTTTAAATTTTACGTAGGCAAACGGTTCATCCGTGGTTCATTGCCTTTGGACTTTGCGGCATGGTTATCAGCTGTCCTGGGCTGTAAAGGAGCCATCCTACTTTCTTTCTGGCACTGGTATGGTTTCACCTCTGACCCACTTGACGTCTGTTGCGAAGAGTGGATGCAATCTTACCTTTGTCCACGTAAGGTAAGCTGCCTCAAAGCCGTGGACTAAAGAGTTCATCTTCTCCCCACTCGCTGAGAAGCCACCTTGACCGTCATCCGCGTGCCCGGAGCCCAGTGTTGGAGGCCCTTCACAGCACGGGTTAGATCCGGGAGCCCCACCAATGGGCGGGTGAGTGGATGTGCGGGTGGAGGGATGGACCCCAGCCCTTCCCCTGCCCTCCCTCACCCTGATTCTTTCTAGGGATTTCCTGGCGATACCTGCTTATTTACTCTTTCCTATGAAAGATAAGCATTTATACCGCCTGGTCCTACCAGGCAAACCCCAAGCCCTTCTGTCTCCAGGGCTGCCCAGCAAACCCTCACTGTTTGAGAACCAGCACGAATATTCCTGTCCCTCCAGGCACAGGGACTTTGCTCCGTCCCTCAAACAAGCCGAGCTCGTTCCTGCCTTTGGCGCTGCTGCCTGGAGCCCCTCTCCCTGGACCGCCCCTTGGCAGGCTCCTTTTCTTTTAAACCTCAACTCAGACACTTTCCTGGGGAGTCATCCCTGGCTGTCTCCTTCCATTGCTCTGCTTTCTTCTCCTCACAGTGCTTTTCTGCATCTGAAACTGCTTTACATGTTTGTTTTATGTCATGTACACTAGAAGGGAAGATCTATGAGAAGGAACTTAGTGTGCCTTATTTTATGGTGGATCCTCAGCATCGGGAGGACTTCCCTGGTGGCTCAGACACAATGCGGGAGACCTGGATTCGATCCCTGGGTCAGGAAGATCCTGTGGAGAAGGAAATGGCAACCCACTCCAGTACTCTTGCCTGGAAAATTCCATGAACTGAAGAGCCTGATAGGCTGCAGTCCATGGATGGGGTCGCAAAGAGTCAGACACAACTGAGCAACTTCACTTTCCTTCCACTTTCAGCATCAAGCAGAGTGTGGTGAGAGAAGATCCATAAACTGTGCGATAGATAGGTGGACGGATGGGCGTGTGGATGGATGGACGGACAGGGGTGTGGATGGGTGGATGGATGGGTGGATGGATGGATATATGAATGAATGAGTAAATGGATGGATGAGTAGACGGATGAGTACAAGGGCAGATGGGTGAATGAACTGACGATGGGTGAATAGGTGACTGACAGGTGGGTGGACAGATGAATGGTTATGTATTTATGTATAGGTATGTGTGTATGAATGGATGAGTGGATGAATGGATGGGTGAGTATAAGGGAAGATGAACAGATGACTTGGCTGATGAGTGAATAATGACTGGACGGGGAGGTGGGTGGACAGACAGATGGATACGTATGTATGTACAGGTATGCGTGTATGGATGGATGGATAGGTGGGTGGGTGAATGGATGATGAGCGGGTGGATGGAAGGATGAGTAGAACGGAAGATGAACAGATGACTTGGCTGATGAGTGAATAATAACTGGACAAGGAGGTGGGTGGACAGACGGATGGATACGTATGTATGTACGGGTGAGCGTGTACGTAGGTATGTGTGTATGTATGGGCGGATGGGTGGGTGGGTAGATGGATAGATGGACAGATGGATGGACGCATGGATGGATGAGTGAATGAGTGGACAGACGGGTGAGTAGGTTGGTAGACGGAGCCAGCTCTGACCCCCAAGCAGTTAGTCACCCCTTCCTCTGCACTCCCAGAGCACTCTGGACACCCGTCTATTACAGCCTATGCAAGCATTCACCTGTCCCCAGCCTGTCTGTCTGTGAGCTCAGTGAGGACAGCAGCTGGGTCTTGTCTCCATCCAGGCCCACAGAAGGTGATCGGTAATGAATTCAGGAGAAAGGGTGACAAGGTCAAATGCTAGTACAAGGTAGCATCTTGGGTTCAAGGCTCTGGGGGACTTTCACAGTGCCCAGGAAACTCCGGGGTGCTGTATGGACCCCAGGGCCAAAGGCCTGACACAGTCCAGGCCTGCGGAGCCTGCAGTCCCAGCCTGAGCTGGAGCGCTGAGATTTGCCCTCAGTGACTGGCGGGGGGAGCTTGTCTCCTAAGCCTGGGTCCTGGCGTTCCCTTCCAAGTCTGGACACTAGGCAGCTACTGACACAGGAAAAAAAAGGGGGGATAAGCAGCTGAGCAGCCAAATGAATCTGGGCTTCATAGGCTCAGCCACTGCAGGTTCTGAGACAAAACTTCTCTGGGCACCAGCGTGAGAATGAAAGTGACTTCAGTCACCCGCCCTGAAAGGTGTGAGAACGGGAGTGAACCCAAGTCAACCCCAGCCCTTCTCTGGGGCACAGAAGTGGCTCAGCAGCAGAGGCTGCCTCCCCTCCCCTCCCCTCCTGCTCTCGCTATCCTCTTACTTCACTTTTCTCTATTTTTAACATTTCATTTTCTGTATTTTCTATATATATTTATAAAAATATATTTTCTATATTTCTAACAGCTTATGGTATAATTCACATACTATCCATTTTACCCATTTCATGGATAAAATTCGGTGGTTTAGCATATAGTCACAGCATGCCGTAACCATCCCCATCACTCTATTTTAGAACTTTCATCACCCAAGAAACCACATCCTATTAACAATCTTTCCATCCCTTCCCTCTCTCCTCCAGCCCTGAGCTTCTGTCTCTATGGATTTGCTTATTTTGGACTTTACATATAAATGAAATCACGCAGTAACTGCGTTTTTGCGGGCTCATCCATGTTGGATCAGTCCTTCACTCCTTCTTATTGCCAAATAATAGTACTTTGTGTGATATTACATTTTATTCGTGCATTCATCAGTTGATGGACAATTAAGTTGCAAAGAAAAAGTATTTCTCCAAATAGGTGGAATTACTGGACTACATATTATGAAATATTATGTTTCTTAAAATAAGACTGTCAAAGTAGTTGTAACACACCTTACTACAACAATGGATAAACTTTNAATTAGATCCCATTTGTTTATTTTTGTTTTTATTTCCAGTATTCTGGGAGGTGGATCATAGAGGATCCTACTGTGATTTATGTCAGAGAGTGTTTTGCCTATGTTCTCCTCTAGGAGTTTTATAGTTTCTGGAATGGATAAACTTTTTAAGTTAAAGCTCCACCCTAGTCACATTTTCTTTAATTTGACTTTATGACTATTTTATGATAGCTTTCTATATACTTAGTAATAAGTTATAGTTCCTTATTATAAACTGTTGTTCAATATCCACTTTTTCATTTGTATCTTACAGCAGTATCAATTGTTATTCATTGTTATATTTGTCTAAAGTTAAACATAACACTTTTCCTAATCTGATTTTTGCTTTTGGTTATATTGCTATTCGCCCTTAAGATATATTTGGCTTGTATACAGTTATATCTATTGGGTTTTTGTTTTTAAAATAGAAAAGCTTTCCCCTCAAAAGATGATTTAATATTTATATGTGCACAGTTCAAGATTTTTATCACTCAATTTTTTATTATAGCTGATTTCATTTCACATGTCTATACAGCACAGTGATTCCGTTATATATATACACATAAGCATGCACATGTGTTCTTTTCCGTTTCTTTTCCATGATAAACTGGTGCAAGGTATTGCATACAGTTCCCTGTGCTGGACAGTTCAGTTCAGTTCAGTCGCTCAGTTGTGCCCGACTCTTTGCGACCCCATGAATTGCCATCACCATCTCCCAGAGTTCACTCAGACTCATGTCCGTCGAGTCCGTGAGGCCATCCAGCCATCTCATCCTCAGTCGTCCCCTTCTCCTGCCCCCAATCCCTCCTAGCATCAGAGTCTTTTCCAGTGAGTCAACTCTTCTCATGAGGAGGCCAAAGTACTGGAGTTTCAGCTTTAGCATCATTCCTTCCAAAGAAATCCCAGGGCTGATCTCCTTCAGAATGGACTGGTCCTGTGGTTCATCTGTTTTGCATAGAGCAGTGTGCATCTGTTAATCCCAAACTCCTAATTCACCCCTTCCCCCTCATGGTTTTGGTTACCACAAGTCTGCTCTCTGTGAATCTGTTTCTGTTTTGTAAATAAGTTCATTTGCGTAATATTTTGGATTCCACATATAAGCACTGTCTTTTGATGTTTCTCTCTCTCTGAAATGTCCAGGTCACTTCATTTCATTACACTTGACTCTTTAATCCTGAAATTCACTTTGGTGTGTTTTCATCATTTTACTTCCTCCTCCAAAAATGTCTAACATGATTATTCATCAAATAATCGTTCTCTTTCCCACTGACTGGCCATTTCCAGCTTCGTTTTATTTGTAAATACTTGTGTGCAGTGAAGTCTGTTCTCTTGGTCCATCTGTCTGTCTTTACACTAGCACCAAACTGCGCTATTTATGCATAAAACACACAGGCCTTGCTAGCGTGTCTGCTTGTTAAAGATGTTTACGTTTTGAACAGGTATCGTAGACTAAGGCACAGAACCCAATAGATAAGTGCCCTCGAGTGATGGGCCAGTCCGCCAACTCGTTCCCAGTCCTTCACTTTCTAAGCACACTCTCTGCTGCATCTCCAGTAAGTGGATCACGCAGCGCAGTCTGCCAGTCTCCTGCTCCCTGCCCCACACTCGTGGCCTCACGGAGGGAAGGATGCCACCTTGATTCCTCCTCCAGCTGCCCCGTGATTCTCTCCTAAGCACGACGATGTTTGCGTGGTGAGGTCGTTATTGTTTGGGGCTAAAACAGTGGACCCAATGGGCTTTTTACTGGACTGGAGATGCCAAACCTCCCTACAGGCTCCCAGCTGTGGATTCATGGCCCACGGAGCGAAGGACCTGGTGAAGTTTCTTCTGAACCGGGAGCAGCTCTAACCATCTCAGGAGCACCCTGCTCCGATCCACCTCTCCCAGGGTTTTCCATCCTGTCACTCCAGGTGTCCGTGACAGTCTGTCCTTCAAAGTGCTGTTTTGAACAGGACTTTATGTTCAAAGGAACGTAAACAGGACCCTGATGGTGCAAGCACATTGGAAGGCCTCCTGGGGCTCAGCCTGTGGTCCCCCAGACAGAGGACAGGAAGCTGCAGCTGCCGGTGTGGGGGGCCGTGTGCACTGAGGGCTGTAGGTCTGCAGTGACCACGGGGACCCACGCGTGCGGGGCCCTGTTTGGGAACCAGCTGCCCCGGTTGGTGGCTCTGGGGGCCTGTGAGCCCGGCCGGTGCCCTGTCCCCACCTTTCCAGCAGCAGCCCAAGCTCCCGAGCAGGCGGTGTCCGGGGGGCTCCTCTGTTCTGAGATGCTGACCCTGGGCTCCCCAGATCCACCAGCTCAGCGCCTGGTACTGCGTGAGCGTCACACATGCTTTGCCCGTGGGGCCTTGGGTCCCCTGCCCATCAGGAGCAGAATCCTGCGCTGCCCGCATGGACGTGCTGGTCACAGGCAGCTTCACGGAATGCTCGGTCCTCGTGGGCTGAGGGTGATTCCACCTTGCCCCTAACACAGTCCCTCCTGCAAGGGACCCCAGGCTGTGCCCACAGCCAGGGGTGAGCAAGGCCCCTCCCCCTCCCATGCAGAGACCCCGTGAGGTGTGTATCTCCAAACAATACAGAGCTGGAGGCGATGGGGCTCCAGCAAGAGAGGGCAGCACAGAAGAGAGAAGGAAACCCTGGAGAGCTGCCCAGAAGAAGAGGCACGGAAACTGGGCTTGGTGAGCTGGCTAGATGTCAACAGCAGGTGGTGGAAGAAAGAGCATTTCTGCTCCCCGGGGACCTCCCCTCTGGGGCCCCTCGCAGGCCTGAGCACCCTGCCCCCCTCCCCTGACCACTGGGGGCTGGCCGGGCCCAGCTCTGCGCCTGCTGCACTCCTGGGCTGACCTCGTCCGCTTTCATCATGAGCAGGAGCTTCTAGAAGCTTCAAACCATCCCATGTGGTTCCACTTACTTGCTGGCACCGAAGGCAGCTGTGTGTTTACAGATTCCAGAGGAGACCCAGCCCAGAGCACACTAGGGACCCCACCAGGGAGCGTAGCCGCTGTCCTGGGGAAGCTACAAATGGGCGGCGGCGGAGTGCTGGGCGCCCAGACAGTCAGGGGGGGCGTGGAGCCACCGCGGCTCTGGCTGGTCAGGCTCCGGCTCCCCCCACCGCCATCTGCACAGGGGTGGCGCGGGATTCCCGCTGCCTCTGCTGGGACCTGCGGGNCAGCTCTACCTGGAGACCCGCCTCCGAGGGCCTGGGCCCTTTCTCCCCGGCCAGAGAACAGAGAGGGAGCAAGACCAGGAAGGGGAGGAGACCACCCCGCAGGTGGGAGGGGCTGGAGTGCTCATCTCGGTGCCTGGCCACGCCGTGTTTCCACAGTGAGGCTGGGGCAGGGGTCTTAACCTCCAGCCTCTCTGGAGTGTCAGTGGGCCGCACGGTGGAGGGACAGTCAGTGGGGGAGGCAGGATGGAGCACAGGACAAGAAGCGGCTGCTGAAGGAGCCTGGCTGTAAGGGCCTGGAGCACAGCGAGGCCTGGAGGGCACAGTGGCACCCACTCTGTCCTCAGGTGTGTGCTGTCCCGGATGCCCCCAGCAAGGGGCAGGCACACGGCCCTGGAGTCAGGCAGCATGTCTCGGGGGCACTCGCAGACTCTGACTTCAGCCGGGGTCTGACCAGACGCACACCAGCCATGCAGACCTCCCCGCTCCCCTCTGCCTTTCTGGGGAGAGGGTGGGTACAAACCACCCACCCTGTGCCCACAGAGGGCTTAGAGAGAGCTTCCCACCCTAGAGGCCAACAGGCTCAGGGAGAAAAGGCTGCAGGAGGCCCGACTGTCCCCAGATCGTCCCAGGCCCTAAAGACCAGAGGGCCGTGGCACCAGGTCCAGCCTGAGATGGCCAGTGACAGCGGAAAGGTCAGCCAGCTCGTGACCATGTCTCACAGCTGGGCTGTCTCGGGGGCTACCGGAAGATCCGACTCCCAGGCCGGGGTCAGCAGCGCCACCGTGGAGTTCCTGGTGGCCCTGTCCCCAACGGAGCAGCCCTGGAGGGCACCCTTGCCACCCCTCACCCCCCACAGAAGGAAACTGAGGCCTCAGCGGGGCTCAGCTTGTCCTCTTCATGTCCCAGATCCCAGAATAGCTGGCCCTTCTGCCTCCCTCCCACCTGCATCTGCGTCCAGGGCAGAGTGGGCGGCCAGCCCAGCAGGCCGGGTCCACGCTCCTGCTGGCCCTGCTTCACCACCAGACGCGAGCGAGCCCCCGCCCCCGGCCAGGCTGTGCATCCCTAAGCTGGGCGGGGCCGGCCCCAGCACACAGGGGACCCTGAAGAGCACCAGCACACAGTGAAGCCCTGGGGTTCAGCGGGGACAGCGGTGCTGCTGGCCATTCAGGGGGCTGAGACCAGGGCCACAGGGCCAGACGTGAGCGGCACT
>SJYV01036168.1:262468-277150 GCA_006410875.1 Neotragus pygmaeus | reverse complement strand
CTTGGATCCAGCATCCCCCCCACCCCCACCCCAGGATGGTGGGATGGCTCTGGGAGCAGTGAGCAGTGGGTGACCAGAAATTCTAGGTCAGCTGGACCCTGACTACCCACGCAGCCTGGGCTTGCCCCAGAACTGGGCGTGAGCTCCGTAGAACTGTCTGGGATAACTGCAGAGCTAGATGCCCTCCACTCCATTAATCATCGTTATTTTAATAAGGTAAGAAATACAGCTCATCACAGATTTGATGAATTAGCAGCTAACAGCACTTGGGTGAGTCGGTGACCCGAGTGGTGTGAGTTCACACTTCTGTTCAGGATGCATAAGAAATGAAAGCCTCCCAAGAAGGTGGGCGGGGTGCCAGGGGGCACTGCCGGGACGAGGGCTGGGAGGGAGGCCCCGAGTCGGGCCCCAGTGTGAGGCAGAAGGCCCCCCCGCAGCTGAGTGTCCACGGCTCGCCTCCTGTGTGGTCGCTTGGCCCCTCCCCGGGAGGACCCCTGCTGCTGCCACTGTCTGGGCGTCCTCAGTGGTCTTGACTGAGGCCCCACAGTTTCTTCTGACCCCAGGCCCACACCGTGCCCAGACGTGCCCTGTGGCGGAGCCTCGTTCCCACGCCCCAGAACTGGGCTTGGGTCCACGAGGGACCCACGGAAGTGCATGAGTCCGGCCCCACTCGTGGTGGCCTGGATGGGAGACACTGCGAGGGGCAAGCTGGATGAGCCCTGAATGAGATGGGCACTGGGAGGAAGCGAGGCCCGGGCGTGCTGCAGCGCCTCGCCGCGGGGACCCACTCGGGTCTGCTGCTAATGGCCGGAGGTGACCTGAGGTCACAGGGAGACCGGTCCGGCAGGAGCAGAGGCAGGAGTCGCGGGGCAGCCGCAGCCGAGGATCCGGTGTGAGTGGGCCCAGCGCCGAGCTCCCTGCACTGTCACTTCAGCACCAGGACTCGGTTCCAGGAGGGGCCCCTGTACACGGGTGAGCAGCCATCGGGGGTGGGGTGGGGTGGTGCGTCGAGGGACCCACGCGGGAGCCACCTGACAGGTTAGGGGTCTCCGTCAGGGAGCAGCGCACACCTGCCAACCTTACCCTTCCCACCTGGGACGGCCATCGGTGCCTGCGGAAGTTCCTACGATTGGCAGCGCCTGTCAGAAGCCCTGAGACTGGCTGTCTCCATGGAAACAGGTCACCGGACCTGCATCCGTGACCTGGGGCTGCCGTAACAAATGACCACAAACTGGGGGGATTCAATGACGGTTCTGGAGGCTGGAATTGGAGTTAAGGTGCTGGCAGGCCATACTGTCTCTGGAGGCTCTAGGGAGGGTCCTTCCTGCCTCTCCAGCATCTGGTGGCTCCTGGTTTCCTTGGCACGTGGCTGCATCCCTCCAGTCTCCCGGCCCCTCCCCTGTGTGCCCTTGTCTCAAATCTCCCTCTCCTTTCTCCTAAAGACACCAGCCACAGGATTCAGGGCCCTGCCTAATCCAGGCTAGTTACATCCTGAGATCCTTGAATCAGCTGCATCTGCAAATACCAAATAAGGTCACTTGCATGGGTCCCAGGGGTTCCTCCCCTAAGCTGTGTTACTTACCTCAAGTCACTGTCCTTCTCTGGGCTTCTGCTTCCTTACGCTCCCTCAGAGGGTGCTGGACAGACCAGACGGGTCACCTGTCCGTTAGTGGGCATCCACTAAGAGGCAGAATTCACACGAAGAGTTTGGATCGGCTGGGTGGGAGCAGACGCTGCCCATGCAACCAGCGCCTGGAAGGCTCGCAAGCGCCCAGGGCTGCCCTAGGCAGAGGTGACAGGCCCTTCCCAGTAAAGCCGCACGCCCCCCACACACCAAGGAGGGAGGTGGGACAAGGTTGCTTCCAAGGACATGTCCAGGTCACAAACTAAGATGGCCTCTCTTTCCTGCACCTCCATCCAGGCTGAAAGAGATCGCAAACCAAATTAGCCGAAGACTTAACAGGAATTGATTTTAATTTAAAGCCCTTTGAGTGCTTTCCCCTCTGCGATGAAAGGCAAGGAGAATGAAATCTGTGTTCTGATCGCCCCATAACTGTATCTGATCTAATTTTCTGCCCCACACCGGCTCTCCTGATGAGGTCAGCTTTTCTCATTGTCTCTTGGTGATTACTGAGCTTACCCTCCAAACTGCAAAGGAAATCTAATTTCTCCTTTTATTCGAACCTGTGTTTCTCCCACACGCTAGTAAATGTTCCCCTGAATTCAAACTCCTAAATCCAGAGTCATTCACAGCACGTTCTGAAAGAGGGGCCTGGGGCAGTCATGTACCCTCTAGAAGGAGTGAGGAGGTTGCTTCCCACTCTGGCACCTCGTGGAGAGTGAGCCGCCCTGATGTGGGAAGACTGCAGCATTCCCACTGTGAGGAAGACTTGGAAACTGAAGTATGGGGGCTTTGTTTTTTTTTTTTTTAAGGTTTTTATTGAATTTGCTACAACATTACCACTGTTGTTAATGTTCTTGTTTTCTGGCCCCCAGGCATGTGGGATCTCAGCTCCCTGACCAAGGGTGGAACCCATACCACCTGCATAGGAAGGCGAGGTCTTAGCCCCTGGACGTCAGGCAGGCCCCCAGAAGCATGTTTGGGAACACCCGGAGGAAGCATGCGCAGCTTCAGAGGGCCTGTGTGGTCCTCCATCCCAACTCCCAGCAGCCAGTCTCCACCGGCCAGGGGCGCGCCAGCCCCTCCCAGGCCCAGGCCCCGTAAGTGGCGGGTCTGCTTCCTCACCCCGTCTCCGTGCCCTGCATGTCCTGGCACCAGCAGACCCGCTGTCCCTCCAGGGCCGGGCCCTCAGCGGTGCTCAGAAACCCACCACGCCTCCCCTCCTCACACACAGCCTCAACTCCCACTTGCCGAGACAATCAAGGCCCAGCTGCACCTGCGTTACCTCCCCCTTAGGCGGCAGAAGAGGCTCTGTGCCCCCCAACAAGGCCGCCCCCACCATCAGTCACAGCCTCATCCCGTGCCCTGGCCCCAACCTTTCCCGGCTCCCCGGCCCTCGGCGTTTCCACTGCCCCGGGGGGCTCGTTGTCAGTGCCGCCCCCAGCCTGCGTTCCCTGTGGATGTCTTCACCCCTCCCCAAGTCCTCAAGGTCAGGATCCTTAAAGGAAGGATCTTTGCTGCCCCTTCTCTCTTCCCACCTGGGGACCACTCGCCAAAGTGAAAGTGAAAGTCACTCAGTCGTGCCTGACACTTTACGAGCCCATAGACCGTAGCCCACCAGGCTCCTCTGTCCATGGAGTCCTCCAGGCAAAAATACTGGAGTGGGTAGCCATGCTCTCCTCCAGGGGAATCGTCCCAACCCAGGGATCAAACCCAGGTCTCCCATACTGCAGGCGGATTCGTTACCGTCTAAGCCACCAGGAAAGCCCGCTGAGGTCACTCGAGACCCAGCAACCCACCTGCCGTCCTCACTGGGGCTCACGCCTGTTTTTTTTCCCTGTTCAAGAAGCATCCTTTTCTCTGCTCCCAGACTAGAGTCTGGAATCTGGACAGCTGGCTTTTAGAAATGATTTTAAAGTGTGAATTCTGTCTCATCTGACTGATGATCTTGCTCCTGGAACTTAGATCCATAAAACATTGATCTGGAAAGGATCTGCCAAGACCATCTGGCCCAGAATGCATGGCATGTGATGTCACTGTGCAGTAGGACAGGGTGATGGCATTTATTATTATAAAAGCTCAAACTGGGGCCCAGAGAGGGACAGCGACTTGCAAAGACACACAGCGCCTGTGGTCCTGATGCCCCAGGATCAGCACCATCTTCATATTATTCTTGCATCCACAGACCCCAGCCTGGCGCCACGACAGCCTCCACTTCTCGTCCTGATGATGTCCAGGTGAGCAAGACAGCAGCATGTTCTGTTGCTCATTTCTAACATAGAAAGAAAAATGCTTTTAAGGCTATTTAAGTCTCTTTAGACAGCAACTCCTGCAGCCTGGATGAAAGAGCCTTGGTTTCCTCCCAGAGTGGGTATCTGCGCATACCTGGAACCGTCCACGTTCCTTTTGATCATGCTTCTTAGCTAGTCCCCTTGAGATCAAAGCTGGTGAGGTGGACAGGCCCCTTTGAAGTTTCCTGGGGTTTTCTGAGACGCAGGTCCTGGCAGCAACAGTGTTTTGCGCCAAAGGGGAAGAGGCTGGCAGGTGGAGCCCCGAGGCCTCTGAGCAGGCTTTTACCCTTGTAAATACTTCTACATGGGAGCCCTCGCTGGCCACCCCTGGAATGATCACATGCAGGAGGCATGTGTGGGGTCTGCAGGACCACCCTTGGTTCCCCAGATTTCCTCTGAAAATGACCCTTTCCCCAGTCCAGTGATCCTGGTGGGAGTGTAAGTGTGACACTGCACACATGACCCAGGCCAGCCAATCAGCATCACCCAGCCTCTGAGACCCTGACTAGCTGGGGGTGGTCACATGACCCAGGCCAGCCAATCAGCGTCACCCAGCCTCTGAGACCCTGAGTCGGCAGCGATGGTCACATGATCCAGGCCACCAACCTGAGTCCTGTAGGGGGTTTAGAATGTTGTTGAAAAAAGTTATTTTATGCGTGGCGTTATAACGGCCATCTTTCTTCAGCTGGGAGAAACAGTCTACCTGAGAGTAATGCTTCGCAAGGGAAAGCAGCAGGGAGGGAGAGTGAGGTGGTTCCAATAGCCTTGTCTAACATCCTGGATCCAGCTACGCCTGAAGCTCAGCCACCCCTNAGCCACAGTACGTTACACTCACCCCTCCCTTCCCGTTTCTCCACTCCCCTGTGAAATCTATTTTAAAAGATCAGAGTTTTCTTTACATCCACCTCTGAAATGTGCTGCAGGAGATAAATGGGCCATAAACAGACTAAGGTGGGGGAGGGGCAGTGGGCTAAACCAGGAGGATGTGCTCACTGGGGTGGGGCTGGGGGTGCTTCTGATCAGAGTACCTGTGTTCACTGGAACCTCCATTCATTTCCTGGCCCAGGATGACGGGGAAGCAGCATTCTGGGGGCCCTGGCGCCACTCCTGTCTCTGCATCAGGCTCCTCTGGGAGCTTCCGCGGTGGGTGGGACAGCCCCCTTGCCAGCAGACAGAGCCGAGCACCTGTGTGCCCCTGCCCTGCACCTGAGCCGCTGCCAGCCTCACCCCAGAGCCCGGCTGAGCGAGCCTGTCCAGGCGCCCGTCGGGGTGACCAAGCGTCCACCTGGGACTGGAGTCTGAAGTCCAGACTGGCCTGCCCACAAACCCCAGTGCAGCCATCGCCNCCTGAGCCGCTGCCAGCCTCACCCCAGAGCCCGGCTGAGCGAGCCTGTCCAGGCGCCCGTCGGGGTGACCAAGCGTCCACCTGGGACTGGAGTCTGAAGTCCAGACTGGCCTGCCCACAAACCCCAGTGCAGCCATCGCCCCACCGGCCGCCCCGCAGCGCTGGAGCCCCATTCCCTTCGGCCCAGGGGACTGGATGGCCGCAGCGTGGTGGCCCTGGGAGGGAGCTGGTCTGTCTCCTTGCCCCTCCACCAGCGAGTCCGTCTGGCTCCTCCCGATCACCCCTTGGCCAGGAAGCCTAGTGTACCACCTCTCCACCTCCCATCCCACCCAACAGAGGCCTGCCTAGAACCCAGGAACCGCTTAGGCTCCAGCTGCCCTCCTGGAAGGAGGCTCTGGGGAAGCCAGGAAGGAGCCCACCGCCTCCTCCCAGACCCACTGACCATCCCCACAGGCTGTCGGGGGAGAGGAGCACAGAGCAGCCCGCCTGCTGGTGGGGGACAGTGCTGAGACTCAGAGCCTCCTCTTTCACTGGTATTTTGAACTTCTGGGGTCCCAGAGCTCCCCTGGACCCAGCCCCTGGCACGTGGCTCAGTCCATCCATCTGGTCCTCCATTTTCCTGCTGGGAAAGGATCCCCGCCTCGGCCCACCAGTGTCCCCCAGCTCCTGACTCTGCTGGGGTCCTGAGTCTCGGGGGATGCGTCGTGACACCTCCACCTTGGTTGAATCCCCATTTTGGCTCCTCCCTGCCTGGGCTGCCTTTTCCCGGAAGACTTCCAGAAGAACTCCCCCGCACTGGAATGTCTCCCTTTGAACTCAGGAACTAGCTCATGCCAACTGAGACTCTCTTTGTCCCTTACACACTCACACACATGCACGCACGTGCACCACTTAACACGTCTCTTAGCAAAGCACTCCTACTGTGGCCGGTCCTGGAAGGAAGCCTCCAGCAGCTCCCAGCTAAGCTTCCTGGGCCTTCAGCCGGCTCCCTCTCACGGACCGTGAGCACTCTGCTTTCAGGTCCTACTCCCTCTCCTTTCCCTCCATGGGGGAGGGGCCTCAGAACCCCTGGGTGCCTCTCCAAGGCCGGGTGGTGGCCCATGGCTTGGAGAGAACGGTGCCCTGAGCTGGGAGCTCTGGGCACTGAACTGGGACTTTCACCAGCCAGTGCCGGGCGGCCTCTCGGGTGTCCTCCGTGGACACTTCCAGGTCCAGCCCTGAGCACCCAGCTGCGGTCACCGCCTAGGAGAACTTCCCATTACCTCCTGGCTTTGGGGACCAGATGGAGAGCTGTGCCAGGGGAGCTGGAGGGCCAGATGTGGCCTGCGTGGTTTGCCCCCTTCCTTGGCCTGTACTTACGAGTCAAGCCGGACAGACCTGGGCAGTAGCAGGAGATGTGTGTCGTCTGTGTCCTGAGCTCGGCGGGAGATTCTGGGTCAGTCGGGGACAGCGCGAGCCTGCAGTGTGTGTGCGGTGGCCTGGAGGTTGGGGGCAGGGAAGGCCAGCGGCCAGGAGACTGAATAACTCAAACAGCCCGGGCAAGAAGGGATGGGGCAGAGGCCAGCCCAGGGGAGTCCAGGCTGCTTCTGCGATTGGACACCTGCCTTGCTGCAGGAGCCAAGCCTTTGCTGCTGCCCCCGGCCGGTGCCCAAGGTCACCTCCAAGGCCAGCTGACTGCTGGCTGAGGTCAGCCTGAGCCTGAGCCTGCAGCCCTGGACCCTCCGTCCCAGGGCCCTACCGCCCAGCACCCGTCGGGGGCCTGGTCTGCAAAGTGCCCACAGCTCTCACAGGCTGAGACCCCAGGAGGCCCAGCGAGGGGCGTGGGGCCCAGCAACCACTTGCGGGGCCAGCCTTTTCTCTCCAGATGAAGCAGAGTCTCCGGCGGCGGAGGCAGCAGGGCTGGCCGGCTCGCACTCTGGGCCACATGGCCGGCATCGGCTGTCTCCAGGCCAAGGGCAGACAGCAGCCTGGCGCAGGCCCATGCAGGGCCCTTCTGGGAAGCGGAGCCACGGTCTATTTTTGCTCTCTGACAACACAGCACAGGCAGCCGCTGTGACTTATCTCTGCCGCCCACGGGCACGGCCACAGAGGCAGCTGTGTACCCTCGGGCTCCGCACCACCACCACCCCCCCCGCAGGGCGGGTGGGGGAAGGGATTTAACGAGCCCCTCCCCCAACCCTGTGAGCCCAGGCGCCTGAGTCAACAGCCCCGAGAAAGTCCCCAGGAGCCCTGCCAGCCAGCCTCTTGACCTGGGATGTTTTTCACGGGGGGCCCATGTAGGGTCCTTGCTTCCTCAGGCGCTGTCACCCAGTATTATCTTGGGGGCCTTCCAAGGCCACCCCAGCTTTCCCCAGCCCTGAGCAGGTGACAAACGTCAGCACAGAAATGAGAACTTGGAGGACGCCCTCCTGGGCCCACCTCTTGCTCCGCGGCCTTCTGCGACCAGCGGGATCCCTCTGCAGGCGCTGGGCGAGCCTGCTGGAAGCCAAACAGCCCCAGGCGCCAGCCGGCCGCCCTCCTCAGATGACATGGCCCTGTCGACATAGCCCTGTCCCCACAGCCCTCTGGGACCCCAGGCAGGGCGGAGGACGCCACCCGGCGGCCCTCTGTGACCCCAGGTGACCGGGTGGCCCACTGAGGCCTCTGAGGGCTGCTGGCCCCGGCCGCCACCTCCTGCCTGGACTGTCCTGTCTGGTCCCAGGGCTGCAGCTGAGGATGCCCCCTGGAGACCCGCGCTGGGGTCGCCGTGGTCCCACAGAGGGCTCTGCAGCAAGCATTCTGTCTGCTCATCTGATCAAAGCCCAACCCAGGGCGTGGCTGCAGGCCCCTCCTGCGCGGGTCCACCGGGAGGGGTGACCCTCGGTGGTCCCAACTTCCACCTTCTAAATCAGGTCGCAGACAGGAGAAGGGCACTTCACGTCAGGTGCCGTGCGAGACTTCCGTAAATAGAAAGCTGGCCGTGCGGTCTGGGTTATTTTCCGCCTCCATGAATGTGACCCTGGGAGAGGCGGCTCCCACTCCAGTCCCCAAAGCCGTCCTGGGGCCGGCGACACGCACTGCAGCAGATACAGGCGTGGGCGCGCTCAGCAGCCTCGGAAGCTGGCGCCCAGGAGTAAGCTGACGGGCCAGGCCCCGGGGTGGCAAGCGCCCTCCATACACCGCGGAGAGACGGGTTCACGTTGCAGGACATCACGGATACATGGGGACATCATCTTCCTCACTCTCTGGAAGTAACTTTTACACAGGGCGTAATGCACGCATGTTCAGAGCACAGTCTGATGAGCCAGTAGCTGGACATACCCCGTGACCACCACCACATTCAAGACAGGCTCCAGAAAGTTCCCTCAGGCCCCACCCCCTCAGGCAGGCAGCGCCTGTGGCTTTCGGACACCGTTCATCAGCTTTGCCTCTTCTTGAACCTAATGTGCATAGGATTACGCAGAAGGCGATGTTTTGTATCCTTCTTTCTCTTAAGTTTTGAACGCATACTCCATGTTCATTGCCGAGTAACATTCCACTGTGTGATGATAGCACTGACTTTCTGTCCAATTTTCTGTTGAAGGGTATTCGAGGTTTTGTTTTTCTTGCAGTTTTTAGCTATTATCAACAAAGCCGCTATAAATGTTCTTTTACGATCTTTTTTATGGACATGTATTTTCATTCCTCTTGAGTACATGGAGTTTCTGGGTCATAAAGCAGATGTACGTTTAATTTTATAAGAAAAGGTCAAGCAGTTTTCTAGAGTGACTGTGCAGTTCTGCAGTGACCCCCAGCTGTACTGGAGAGGTCCAGCCGCTCGCATCCTCACCTGGTAGGTGGTGTCGCTGAACTAGAATTCCAGCCACCTGGTGCAGGGGAAACGCCATCTCCTTGTGGTTTTTATTACCTGTCCCTACTGACTAATGATGTCTAATGGTGCCGATTTTTATTATTGACTAGTAGGAATCGTTACATGTTTAAGACGAAAGTCCTTCGTTAGCCGTATGTACTGAATCTTTTCTTCCAGTCTGCAGAATGCATCTTTAGCAATGTCTTTTTATGAGCAGATGCTTATCATTTTAATGAAGACTAATTGATTAGTTCTTCCTTTGGCTTTATTGCCTTTTGTGTCCTCCCTAAGAAATTCATCTCCTCTGTTTCCTTTTACTTGTTTTCCAGGTTAAGTCTTATATGCAGTGCATCGGTCTGTGATGCAGCTCAGAGCTTTTTGTGCAGTGGGAGGGGTGGGTTGGCATTGATTTTTTTCTCCATCAGTTTATCTACTTGTTTCAATCATTTGTGGAGAAACTTCTTTCCTGATTGAAGTGCTTCAGCACCTCCTAGAAAATCAATTAACCACAGTAGTTTCCCAACATCGTAAAGCACTAAATGTCATTTAGCTGTACACTTGGAAAATGGTCTCCCTTATGTTATGTGGATTTCATCTCAGTTTAAAAAATTAACTTCATATATGATTGTTCTTTTCTGTTCTGTTGATGTAAATGTCTGAGCTTACACCAAATCCTCACGCTCCCAACTACTGCACCTGCACTTTTAGTCTAGAAAGTAAGCAGCGTGACTCTCCAACTTTGTGATCTTTCAGGAGTACATGGCTGTGTGGGATTCCTTGCATTTTCATATACCTTTCAGAATTGAGTCAGCTTCTATAAATGACTCCAAATTTTGATTGGGAAGGGATCAATTTGAAGAGAATTAACATTTTAACAATTGCATGTCTTACAATCCCTAAACAGGGTGTGTGTCTGAATGTATTTACATCCTCAGTTTCTCTCAGCTGTGTTTTATAGTTTTTAGCAGACAGATTTTAATGTACTTAAATTTATTCCTCTGTGTTTTATATTGACACTACTATTGTAGTGAGAGTTTTAAATTTTATTTTTCTAAGAATTTGTTGCTAGTATATGAAAATACAATGGATTATTCATGTTGGCTTTGTATCCTATGAACTTCCCAAACTTATATGCATCTAGAATAGGGTTTTTTTGTGGTTAATTTTTTTAGGATTTCCCATGTAAACAATGGTGATGTTTGTGAATAGAGATAGTTTTACTTCCTTCATTCCAATATTCATAACTGTTATGTCCTTGACTGCCCTCCAATGCTGTCCAGGATCCACAGTACAATGTTTACAGAACTGGTGAAACCATACATTTTTGAACTATTTCTGATAGGGTAAACCACTCAATATTTCACTATTAGTATGAAAGTTACTAAAAGAATTAGAATTTGTAGTGGAGTTGCAAGTTTCCATAGATGTCTTTTATCAGATTGAAGACTTTTAATGGCATCCCACTCCAGTACTTTTGCCTGGAAAATCCCATGGATGGAGGAGCCTAGTAGGCTACAGTCCATGGGGTCGCTAAGAGTCAGACACAACTGAGTGACTTCATTTTCTCTTTTTGCCTTCATGCATTGGAGAAGGAAATGGCAACCCACTCCAATTTTCTTGCCTGGAGAATCCCAGGGACAGGGGAGCCTGGTAGCCTGCCATCTATGGGGTCGCACAGAGTTGGACACGACTGAAGCAACTTAGCAGCAGCAGCAGCAGCATTAGATTGTGAAAATTTTTATCATACATAGATTTGAGTGTTCTCAAATGCTTTTTCTGCATCTATTAAGATAAATATATATTTTTCCTTTTATCTGTTAATGTCCTGAGTTGCACTGATTGGTTTCGAATGGTAAATTAACCTTTCATTCCTGTGATAAACCTCATTTTGTCCTAATACATTGTTCTTTTTATACATTCCTGCATTTGATGTTGTAATTTTTAAAAAGTAATTGTGCATTTGTGTTCAGGAGGATCAGTTCAGTTCCGTTCATTTCAGTCACTCAGTTGTGTCCAACTCTTTGTGACCCCATGAATTGCAGCATGCCAGGCCTCCCTGTCCATCACCAACTCCCAGAGTTCACTCAAACTCATGCCCATCGAGTTGGTGATCCCATCCAGCCATCTCATCCTCTGTCATCCCCTTTTCCTCCTGCCCCCAATNGAATACTGAAGTGGTCTGCCATTCCCTTCTCCAGGGGACCACGTTCTGTCACTTGAAACATGTAGGGCTATTCATATTTTTTTTTCTTGTCTTCTAAGTGTCAGAGTGGGTAAATTATGCCTTTGAAGGAATTGTTCTTATCTCTTAATTTGATGGGTAGGGAATTTGGGGTTGACGGCTTTTCATTCAACACTTCAAACGGGTGGTTCCATTGTCTTCCGGCCTCCATTGTTTCTGATAAGAAGTCAGCCATTGTTTGTACTGTTTTCTGCTGACTGCATGAACTTTTTCTCTCTGACTGCGTGCAAGAGTCTCTCCTTATCATCAGCTTTCAGCCACTTGACTGTGCTGTGCCTAGGTCTTATTTTCTTTGCATTTATCCAGTTTAAACCTCACTGATTTTGAATCTGTACATCTGTTTTTTGCCAAATTTGTTGGGTTTTTTTTTCATATATTTTGTCTATCCCCTTCCCTACTTTCTTTTCTTTTGTAACTCGAACTACAAGTCTTTTAGACTGCTTGGTGCCATCCCACAGCTCTCTGCGGCACTGTTATTTCATTTTTCTCTCTTTCTATAAGTTTGGTCCTTTTAGAAATCTGTGTTCAGATTAGCATTGTTTTATTCCCACAGCTCCAGTCCTTCATTAAGCCTATCCAGTAACTTTTTCATCTTAGATATCACATCTTAGTATTAAAATATCTATTTGGTTGTTTTTATAGTCTCCTTTTTCTGTTGAACTTTCTTCCATCTATTCATTCATTTTGACCAATTTTCACATAATGCCTTGAACAATAACACATTATTGACTGGGGAATTTTTGCAGAAACTAACAGCTATGGTGTTAATATAACATAATCAACGATGTATTATTGACAATATTTTTAATTGCCTTTCTGCTAATTTCAACATTTAGTGCAAATATGGTATACTTATATTAATTGCTTGCCTTTTGTTCATAGCTCATACTTTCTTGTTTCTTCACATGTCTAGTAGTTTTTGTTGTTAGTGGATAATATTGATGACATGTTGTTCAGACTCTGGGATCTATTATCTTTCTCTGAAAATTATTTTAATTTTAATAAAAATCTAATTTACTAAATAGTCACCTTGAACGTGGGGAGACTTCATTTAAGTTCTTAGGATAAATCTATTTTGACATTAGTTTTAGGGAAAGTTCTTAGTCCTGGGACACAGTCTTTGCTCCTTGGTTGTGACCTTTCTGGGATTCCAATGGAAAGTGTAATATTTTTCCCAAGCCCTTGTAACTGGGCAGGCTTTCTGCTCTGAGTTCTGACTCTTCTGGAGTGGGCAGCAGTTAAATTTTCTACTCTACTCTTCCATCTGTGACTTCCCACCAAACTCCTTCACATATCCTCCATGTATCACCAAGGATCAAGGGTGGTTTATACAAGATTTGGGGCCACCCCATCTGTGGCTCCCTATATTCTTGGACTTCCCTCCTTAGTTTCCAACAGCTCTGGGGGCCTGAACACCACCTTCTGACTCTTCAAGCTGATTACACAGCACTTTTGCTTGAGTTGCATGCGTCCTGCATGGTAGAGACTAGAGGGTGCCCTCAGCTTGAACATCTGCAGTTTCTATCTACTTTTAGGTTGTACTTCAATGCCTTGAAACACACTGGTGTTCTGTGTACTTATTTGTTCAAAGTTTATTATCACTTTCTTAAGAAAGCGAGTCTAATACAAGCTATTTCACCATTATCAGACTTCGTTACTTTGCTCATGAGTATGTGGAATGGGATATCCTGGCTGGGTTTATGGACTCATCAGGTAAGACTCATTGCAAGAGGACCATTGTGATTGAGGCACCTCTTCTTTAACTGCCCCTCCCCCTCTTCTGACTCTAGTACCCTGAGGTCATTTCTATGCCTGCCTCTTGGGGACAGCTTCATCAGACAGTCACAGGTCACTACACAGGACTCCTACCACAGGCTCTAATTTATGGGGCTGGAACCATCACAAGAGTAAGGTCACTCTGTCCACAATCAGGATTCTGAGCTGCAGAGATGTTTCTAACGGCCTCGAGAGCCGTACAGGAGCCAGATCTCAGCAGCGGATAAAGGGGCACAGGACAGCCTTGTGGGGAGGGAGCTGTGACCCTGGCCTTGGCCAGTGAGCCAGAACCACCCTCACCCCAACCCCAGCCTGTGCCCACAGCCCTGAGCAGGAGGAGGTGGGAAAGGACAGGGAACACGGCTCAGGAGGCCCAAGTGGGTCATCTCTCTACTTCCTGGAGACCTGGTAGGAGTAGAGAAAGGAGGGCCTCGTGGGGGCAGAGAAGCTCGGCAAGGACCACAGGCTAAGAGGAAGACATGCAACGGGGCCCAGCACGAGGCAACACATGGCTTCAGCAGAGATGGCAGCGGCCACTGGCCCCCGACTGGCCCCCGACTGGTGCCAGGGCTGGCCAAGGTCCAGGGAAGGCAGCCTTGAGGAGCTCACAGTCCAGAAATTATGAAGACAGTCGGGGGAGCCCTCTGTGTCTACCACACAGCAGGAAGAGTCCACATCTCCGCTCTCACCCAGGGCTCCAAATGCAGCTAGGCTACGGACGGCAACTTGGTCTCCAGAGGAGTAGCCCCGGAGTTCTCTGTCCTCTCAGGTCAGTGAGGTGACTCAGAGAGAGGGGCACAGACGCCAGGATTTGAAAGCATCCCAGAAAACGTCGCTCAGGTGAGACAAGCAAGAAATGGATGAAAATAAGGATTACAGGTAAGAGAAGATATGATACAAAAAGCAGGACAGCAGGGCCCCAAGCCAGGAAATCACACGTGAAAGTCTAGATCATGAACATGCTTATGGAGTAGAGCACAAATGTCAAAATAATTACTGCAAAGCACACAATGAACAAAACACATTCACAAAATAAAGATCGAGGGGATCACATCATTCAAACATAATGTGAGAGTTGGAAGTAGAAGAAAATTAAACAGGCTAACATCTCAGTTATTGACATAGTATTGCTCCTGGCAGAGAAGTAGGGCATAAATGTGTGGGTTAAATCTTAAGGTAGCCACTCGCAGAAAAAATGCAAATAAAGAAAAGAGTAAGCAAGAAAAACCTGAGCAATAGAACAAAAGAAGTTAGTAATAATAATAAAGTAGGAAGTTGTTTCAAAGAGCTGTTCTGACTCTTTACAGCCCCTGGACTGTAGCTTGCCAGGCTCTTCTTTCCGTGGGGTTTCCCAGGCAGGAATAAGGGACCAGGTTGCCCTTGCCTTCTGCTGGGAGTCTTCCCAGCTCAGGGACTGAGCCACGTCTCCCTCGTCTCCTGCACTGGCAGGCGGGTTCTTCACTACCCTCTCCACCTGGGAAGCCCGTAAGCTAATAATAATAAAGCATGGGGAGGTTAAGGAACAGGAAGTATAGCAAGAGATGATGAAAAGACAGCACAACCTTGTTATAATAAAAC
>SJYV01036168.1:211613-238927 GCA_006410875.1 Neotragus pygmaeus | reverse complement strand
CCACTGTGGCCCGTGAGGGCAGGAGTGGGCTCCTGGAGGCCTGGCTCTGGCTGCGGGTCGGGCCACGCTCCCCAGGCCGGCAGCAGGACCAAACTGGCATGTGGGCCACTGCCTGCCCCCCAATCTGTGTGTCGCCCCCGTTCACACCATGTGAGCTGGGCCAGAGGTCCACGCCGTGGGAACTCCAGCCGTCACAGTTATAGCAGCTCTTATGCAGGAGGCGGGGAAGCTGGACTGGCTGTTGGCGCTCTCGGCCTGAAAGTGGAGACAACGTGAGGCCCCCAGCATGCCTCGAGGAGCCCGCCCCCCACACAACTGCCGGCTTCTGACGCTGCCCCTCCGCGCCACCGTCCTCTGCCTGTCCTGGCTGCCATCTGGGACTGCGGGGCCCACCTGGTCCTCAGGAGGAAGAAGGGTGCAGGGGGGCCCTATCCAAGCCCACAGGTGCCGTTTGAACACGGCGAGGACTCTGCTCTGGGGGACTCCCCCTGGGTGCTCGGCTCAGGCCCACACCTGGCTTTCAGCCCTTCCCCTCCCTGGGCCTGGGGGTCGCCCCCCCAACCCCCCGCCCTTGAAGCAGCTGACATGTCCCAGAGCCTGGGCTGGGTTGGAACAGACTCTGTGTTCTGAGAACCCACCTGCTCGGTCCAGCCCCGCCTACAGCAGCCCCGTTTCAGACCAGCGCTCATGGCACCTGGGCTCCTCCCCATCCCTTATCCCAGGATTTAACGAAAGCAGCCAGGGCCTGGGCCGGACACCGTCCAGCCAGACAGGTGAGTGGCAAGAATGACAAGCACTCTGTATGGTCCATCAAAAGGCCAGGAAGGAAAAACGCCTCGATCTAGGGAGGACTGTAGACGTGAGTTAGCATTTTTAAAACAAAAGGCTAAGAAACGGCGGGGCCTCGCGACAGCCGAAGGCAGTGACACGGCTCTTGTCCTCAGTCTTCACGCTTCTGAACCCTCCCAGTTCCCGCCCAGAGCCACGCTGAAGAGCAAGTGTAGATAATTAAAGATAAACACAAAAGAAAAAGTTCAACGTGCTTTGGGAAGGAACACGGGAGGACATTTCTGTGGCTTGGGGGTAGCAACGGCGTCCCTGGGAAAACCACAGCATAAAGCGCAGTCCAGAAAGGAAGCGGTGCTCACACTGTCCGCTCTCTGAAGTGAGGCTGATTCTCCACTGTCAGGTGGCTGGGCTATTTCTTAACTAACCACTCTGCTGAAAACAGCTAGAAAATCTAGATAATAAGCAGACGATCAGTTGTCTGGAGGCACGGGGGAGACATGCTAAGTCAGCAGGGAGAAGAGATTCTAGAGAAAAGGCAAATTCAGAAACACGGCCCCAACTTGAGCACCTCTGGGGTCTGGGAACCCAGGCAGAGGTCCCAGTGCTGGGGCAGGACTGGAGAGACGGAGCCGCTCCGTGTCCCTGTGAGGAGCTTCAAGGGGCAGACCAAGGACCCTGCACAGGCTCCCTGGAGGACCATCCGGAAGCCCCAGTGCCTGGAAGGAGACAGACCAGGCCTCTCAAAGACAGAGGCTCCCCTTCAGCCCGCAGTCCACACAGCATCAGGATAACCTACCAGAAGTAAACCCAAGTACCTGCCTAAACAGAAGTAAGTCCTGTCTGTACAAAGTTAAAACCATCCAGAACTTCAATTAAACTCAGTAATTTAAATAATGCAGGGCCTCTCTCATTTCTGAGATGGCCCACACTCAGACTGTGGAGCGTGCTTCTCTCTAAATAAATCCACTTCTTAAAAAAAAAAAAAAACAGTATCTGGCATCTAATTAACAATCACCAGGGATAGCAGAAGACAAGGTCATTTGAACAGCAACCAACAGAAAAACACAAACGTTACGATGAGAAACTCAGACGGCCTGGATTATATTTGTCAGATAGGTGAAACTTTAAATAACTGATACGTTCAAGAAAGTAGATGGTGTGCAGCTGGAATGTATTTTAAAAGAATCAAATGGAGCTAAAATGTTTCTAGAACGGAAATGTTCAGGAACTGAAATTAAGAAATAAACAGGCGATTTAGCAGCCAATTAGATGGCCAGAGTTTACGGAGGCGTCCTCTGCCGGGTCACACAAGGACAGGACCGGCCCTGGAGTCAAGGGCCTTCCGGGACTTGCGCGGGCCCGGCCTCTCCCGTGTCCTCCTCCCTGAGCAGATCATGAGCCCAAGAACCAGGACTGCAGGCTGGTCCTCGCCTCGTCCCCGTGCCCAGAGCAGAGCCACACACGGAACAGGCATCAGACTAGTGCTTGCTAAAGCAGAGAGACGGGTCTCAACACCCCAGAGCCCTGCACGCAGTGAGTGTCCCTGAAGACGCACTGGAGGAGACGAGGCTGTCGGAAACGTTCCTGAGCCCCTCTGTGCGTCCGCATCGCCTCGTGCTATTTCTGGCAGCCCAGCCCTGCACTGGCCTGTGCCCTCCTGGCTGGGGGTGGGCCCCAGCTGTTAGCAATGGCCCCGGGGAGGGGCAGCCGGATGCTGTGGTCAGGCTTCAGGAATGTTCAGCTGCCTCTGCTGGGCCCAGAACACAGAGGAGCTGCTGTCTGCGTGTTTTAGGCGGCTCTGGACACGTCCCCACCACATTGACCGAGCACCCCCCTGCATTCCTCAGAAGACCCAGAGCGGGTGCACCGTGGGCAGAGCACTCCCCGGGGAGGACTCGCTCCACCTGGGAGGACTCACTCTCCACCCAGGAGGACTCTGTCTACTTGGGAGGACTCACTGTACCTGGGAGGATTCACTCTACCTGGGAGGACTCGCTCTACCTGGGAGGACTCTCTCTGCCTAGGAGGACTCACTCTATCTGGGAGGATTCACTTTACCTGGGAGGACTCACTCTACATGGGAGGACTCACTCTATCTGAGAGGACTCACTGTCTCTGCCTGGGAGGACTCCCTGTCTCTGCCTGGGAGGACTCTCTCTACTGTAGCCCTTGGTGGCATCCTCCCCCTGGCTGCTCTATGCTGGGACTGTGTCCTGGAGAACCCATTCTCTCTGCCTCCTTCCAGCATCCAGGACAGGGCAGGGGCCATTGATGAGGAGAGTGCAGGGATGGGCTTGGGGCCATTCACCCACCAAGTCAAAGACTGTGGCCTGAGGGGAGGGGAGGGAAGATTCCATGGCAGGGGTCACAGGGAAGGTCTGGAGAGGCGAGTCAGGAGGGGGACCCACAGGAACTGAGGCACAGAAGGAATTAGGGAGGGGGCGCCACGGAGCTGCCAGGTCACCTTGGGAGGTGGAAAAACCCCCTTTCTTGGGCTCAAGAAAACCGTGTCAACATGCAAAGATAATTACTTCCCCACAGGAGCTTTCCTTCCCTCTGGGCTGTCTGGATCTTGGGAAAGTGACCATCCTCCAGATGTGTATAAGAGACAGGAGTTANTCTCAACAACCCTCTCTAATCGTTCCCATTCTATAGATGAGGAAAGTGGGAAACTTAGATGTTCGTGCTGGCCTGGGATTTGAGCCATATGTGCCAGGTTCACAGCCACTGACACCCCTGCCTGCTCTGCCTCTTGGCGCTGAGCACTACTTTTCTTTTTAAAAAATAACATCTCTGATTTTGGAGTGAAGACGTACACATAAAAATACAAGCGGTATACATTTTATTATTTTTTTGAAAGTAAAATTAAGTCCCTTCTCTTATCAGACCTCAAAATTATCACCATCAACCATTTGGTATATTTCCTTCCAGACTTAAATAAATATTTACAAACAAATGATTTTTTTTAATGTGCTTTCTTTGCACTTTTCTGCACATTGCNACATTTTATTATTTTTTTGAAAGTAAAATTAAGTCCCTTCTCTTATCAGACCTCAAAATTATCACCATCAACCATTTGGTATATTTCCTTCCAGACTTAAATAAATATTTACAAACAAATGATTTTTTTTAATGTGCTTTCTTTGCACTTTTCTGCACATTGCTTTATTCACTTATTAATGTATTGGGAATGGCTTCTTCTGTTTAGAACATCTATATTTCCTGCAATCTATTTAACAGCATCAGTTTTCCATTGTTACCAAAAATCATTTAGTTGGTGGCATACCAGTGAACTTTGGGGTTGTTTCCCATTTTTCATTATTTCAAACAATGCTGCAGTTAGCACCTTTGTGCATTTAGCTTTGCACACTTGTATAAGTATTTCCGTAAGATAAATTCCTGGAAATGGAATTTCTGAGTCAAAACCATGCACATTTAAAATTTTCACAAATATTTTTAAACTGACCTCCAGAGTCTATATTAGTTTACATTTACACAATGAATGTCTGTTTTCTGCATTTTTGCCAGACTAATGCTGTGAATCTTTTTCAGTTTTGTCTGATAAGTGACCAGTATTTTATTATTGTTTTATCTTGCATTACTTATTGTTAAGGTTGAACACGTTTTTTGGTAATTTCTCTTTCTTGGGTGAATTGTCTATTCATGTCCTTTGTTCACCTTTGTTGGGGTTGTTTTTTCTCTTATCAGCTCACAAATGTTTCTTATATATCATATCAATCTTTTTCATATGTGTTAGAAATAGTTTCCTCGTTTATGTTTGTAGTTTGACTTTGCCATATAGAAGTTTTAGCTGTGAATGAAATCAAACTTACAAGCCTTTTGGTTTATTTGTTACTTAAAAAAATTTTTTTATTGGAGTATAGTTAATTTACATGTTACTGGTCTTCATATCATTTTAGAAGGGCCTCCTCCCTCCCAAGGTTGTAAGAATGTTCACCCACTTTTCCCTTTTAATAATTTGTTTTTACATTTAAGTCTTTTGATATAATGAATGGAATAGAAACCCAGCTTCCCACACTCTTCCTGGACTAGTTAGTTGTTTTAACAAACAATTCTCAAATAATTTTTTCCCCACCATTCAAGTGTTACTTTTATCAGATACATGCTAAATTCTGGTGTGCATTTCCTGCTCTTTCTGAAGTCTTCTGATAGATCATGCCAATCCCAGCTCACATGCTTTCAACATGTGGTAGGCCAGGTCCCCCCATTACTCATCTTTTCAGAAAGCTCACTGAACATTTTCATTTTTCTCATTATCATTCTGGATGAACTTTTGAACTGTTTTGTCAGATTTCCCAAATTATCCTTTGGGGATTTAGAGACTGCATTGAAATCAGTCTAGTCAAGGCTATGGTTTTTCCAGTAGTCATGTATGGATGTGAGAGTTGGACTGTGAAGAAAGCTGAGCGCCAAAGAATTGATGTTTTTGAACTGTGGTGTTGGAGAAGACTCTTGAGAGTCCCTTGGACTGCAAGGAGATCCAACCAGTCCATTCTGAAGATCAGTCCTGGGTGCTCTTTGGAAGGAAAGATGCTAAAGCTGAAACTCCAGTACTTTGGCCATCTCATGCGAAGAGTTGACTTATTGGAAAAGACTCTGATGCTGGGAGGAATTGGGGGCAGGAGGAGAAGGGGATGACAGAGGACAAGGTGGCTGGATGGCATCACTGACTCAATGGACATGAGTTTGAGTGAATTCTGGGGGTTGGTGATGGACAGGGAGGCCCAGCGTGCTGTGATTCATGGGGTCGCAAAGAGGCAGACACGACTGAGCAACTGAACTGAACTGAACTGAGGGAAAATTTACATCTTTTACATTATGGTTTGGTAATAACTAGTAATAAGAACTAGTTATTACTCTGTAGAACTAATTATTACTCCGTTCATTCAAGTCTTCCTTGGTTGAGTAACTCAAAAGACTTTAGTTTTATTGATTAACCAAATAGAGGTCCTGTACTCTTGTTAAAATTACTCTTCATATTTTATGATTCTAGTTGCTCTTATAAATGAGATAATTCCTTCCATTAATTTCCTAATTATTAAAAAGCTATTGGAAATCCTGCCATTTTTGATAACATGGATGGATCTTGAAGGCCTGATGCTAAGTTAAATAAGAAATACAGAGAAAGGCAAATACTGTACGCTCTCTCTTATATGTTGAATCTGAGAAAAAAAAAGAAAACCAAGCTCATAGATACAGAGAATAGGTTGAGGGTTGCCAGAGGTGGGAGGGGGTGGTGGGGAAAAATGAATAGAGGTAGTTAAAAGGTACAAACTTCCAGTTATAAGATAATTGAGTCCTGGGGAGGGCATGCATAGCATGATGACTATAGCTAACAATACTATATTCTATGTTTGAAAGTTGTTAAGAGAGTAGATCTTAAGAGTTCTCATCACAAGAAAAAAAATTCTAACTGTGGTGATGGATGTCAACTAAACTTATCAACCATTTCACAAAATACACATATATCAAATCATTATTTTGTATACCTACATTGTTATATGTCCATTATACAATCTTTAAAAATGTAAATAATTTAAAAGCTATTCTTGGGACCCTGTATGTGTGACAACAAAAGGACACAGACATAGACAATGGACTTTTGGCCTCAGAGGGAGTAGGNGGGGGGGGGCTGTGTACTGGGGCTGCCTGAGGGCGGAGGCCCCTCACAGGAGAGAATCCACATCCCGGGACGATTCTGCAACACTGAAGCATCTTCATTCTCTGATGCTGATCTTAAGGATATGACATTTCTGTGTCTAGTTCATGAGATGAAAGCGACAGTTTGGGTATAAATGAAACACTTGAAAGTCTAGTAACGTGAATGCAGGTGGGAAAGTGGCAAGGGAGAGGGCGGATTTTCAACAGAATGAGTAGCTGGGAGTTTGGGTGAAGGGAGAGACCACTCAGTGCCCCCGTCGTGGCACTTTCATCAGCCTGACAGGAGAAGCGGGGAAAGCCAAGCTGGTAGGCAGGGTTAAACTTTGCTTTCTTCATTTAAAAGTAACAGGGATTGGCTTTTTCTTTTTATTATTGTTTGAAAAGATCTCGTGCTCTTTCTCAAAGAAAATCAAACAACATATATCGGCCAAGAGAACAGGCTTTGTCCTCCGGCAAGCCCACCTGCCCCTGCAGTTGTTAGAGGGGCATCCCTACAGGGTGGACGGGGCGAGGCAGGTAATAATCACCCCTCACTGTCTGCAAAGTTCTGCAGCAGAGCTGCTGTCAAAGTAGCAAGTTTAAGGAAAGTGATGACTTTCCTCATTTTAACATTTTCTTCCTGTTTTTCTAACACCTTCCCTGTCTTCAGAACACAGCTGATGCTGAGTCAGGAGTACTCACCTCCCGGGGCCACCACAGCGAATGGCCATACAGTGGGTGGCTGACCACGACAGAAATGTGTCCTGTTGCTGTCTAGAGCTTCCCTCCAGAGGCAGGGCCACCCCAGCCGGGGTCCCTGCAGGAGCCCCCCCAGGCTGCCCTACGCCTTCCCAAGGCCGCTCTTCACAGCCTCCTTGCATCTTGAATCCGCTCANAAATGTGTCCTGTTGCTGTCTAGAGCTTCCCTCCAGAGGCAGGGCCACCCCAGCCGGGGTCCCTGCAGGAGCCCCCCCAGGCTGCCCTACGCCTTCCCAAGGCCGCTCTTCACAGCCTCCTTGCATCTTGAATCCGCTCAACGGGTTTCTTGGTTCCGTCAAAATCACTTGGTCCTTCTGGTCCTGGGAAGCCTCTGTTCGTGACGTCGCGGCTCTGCTAACTGGTTGTCCGGTTCTGTGGTGAGAGTAAGCAGACAGGACGAACCCCTGGCCTGTGGCTGATGGACCCAGGAGCTGGACATCCAGGCTTGGCCCAGTGCTGGTACGTGAGACACAAGTTTTCCGGGAGTGGCCGTTGGGAGCAGTGCTGTTCCCGGGAGCCTGGTCCCCCCTGGGGAGGCGGCAGGAGGCAGCCAGCTAAGCCGGGCTCCTGAAGCCCTGCAGGTGGCCTGCCAGGCCCGGCGGGCACCGAGTCTTCTTCCTGTGCTGCCCTCGTCACCTGGCCCCTCCACCTGCAGAAGAGAGCCTGAGAGATGAACGCAGAGGGAAAGCCCGCCGTCCTCCCGGCGTCACAGCCTCCACCAGCTCTTTCCTCTGGACTCAACTTGGGGGCAGTTCTGCCAGACCAGACCAGGGGGCAGCGGGGCCCACCTCAAAGGACAGTGAGGGGCCAGGCGGCATGGACAGGCAGCCCCGCAAGCACGTCACCTTGCCCGTCGTCAGGGCAACCCTGGCACATTGAGCATCACTGTCCACGGGTCCCAGAGTAACAGGCAAACACATCCACAACAGCAAGGGAAGGAAACTTCTGGAAACTCTCACAAACAATAGGTCACGTAACAAGAACAAAGATCACCCAGCAGCAAAGAGCTCATCCGCACCCTGATTTGGGAAGACTCCGGAGAAACCCCTGCCTTGGGCTGAGGAAGGTCTTTCTGAATCCACTGCGGGACAGATGTCTCACAGGCAGCATCGACAAGCAGTCCTGAAGGTCAGCTGTTTCACCTGGGAATGCCACTTGGGACACAGTTTTCCACCATTTCAGAAGAGGCAATTATATGTATTACATATCAACCCTAAATCCCCATTCAACACTGAATGAAACGCAAGAGACCCCTGTGTAGTGACAAGTTCTGTTTGTGAAGGAAATGCTAGCGCCACATCCTCTGGAAAACAGCCTGGCTCTGATGCACAAATGCCAGGAAAACGGGGAAGCGTCCACGAGGCAGCGACCCCCAAGCCTGGCACCCCTTTGCTGACACTTGGCACCCACCTGTTTGACAGTCACCTGCGTTCGACAATTACCTGCATGGAGGGTAATTCAAGGTGTGGTTTTGCTTAAAATATTGTATTGCATTTTGAGGCTAGTAATGCAGATTTTTCCCTATATAATCAAACACCAACTTTGTATTGAGAGATACATACTTTCTACCAATTGTTATTAAAGTCCAAGAGGCGTTTACCAAGAAAACACTAACCAGAGAGAGTCTGGGAGGTTGCCTTTATATAGCGCGATCAGTCAATCCATCGAGCGGTAGCCTAGAGTGGAGAATAAAGACGTGTACACGAGTTCTCAGGGGCTGTTCTCAGATCCTTTTTTAAAAGGAAATCACACAAAGATGTGGGCTTGCTTAATTGGTATTGACATACAATTTACATTTTAGAAAATCCTGTTTCAACACGTACTATTCAGTGGCAATTATTACGTTCATGCAACCATGTTCATGCACCAGCTGAGCCACCAGGGAAGCCCAACAGCACTGGAGCGGGTAGCCTATCCCCTCTCCAAGGGATCTGCCCGACCCAGGAATCAAACTGGGGTCTACTGCATCGCAGGCGGATTCTTTACCACTAATCTAATTTCTGTTTCTAAAAATTGTCCTATTCTGGGCATTTCCAATAAAAATGGAAATATACATGCAATATGTAGCCTTTATATATATCTTTTTTTTCAGTTCGCATAGTGTTAAGCTTCATCCACGTTGTAGGACGTACACGGGGATAGCGGTGAATGTAACCCATGGAGACTGGAGTGAAGGTCAGCCGTAGAAGAACGGAGCACAGCTGGGACCTGCCTGCCAGCCCAGCGGTTGGGACTCGGCGCCTTCAGTGCTGGGACCCGGGGCTCCATCCCTGGTTGGGAAACTAAGATGCCCGCAAGCCTCGCAGTGAGCCAAAGTAGAAACTTGAGCCCCAAATTCTCCACAGGCAGCGGCACGGGAAGACAGCAGGGCCGCCAGAAACACAGCAGCAAGCGGGCATCACACAGGGTGAGCGCCTCGTTTCCAGACGCAGCATACCAGAGCGCAGGCGTCATCGGCAGACAGACAACGGCCAGGCGTTCAGCGTGGAAAGCCGCCCTCGAGGGAGCAAGGCGCAGGCCTCGTAAGCCAGAGCCTGCTTCAAAGTGCCCGTCAACACGTCTTAACCGTGTGAACACCCTGCTGTCAGAGCGAAGCGGGTGCTTTCTGCACCTCTAGGACTTTAATAGAAAACATGGGCAAATAAGAGAGAGAACAATCAAAGAAACACTTCTGAGAGGCAGTTCTAAAATCTATGAAAATTCAGTGTTAATCAACGGAATACCAACAAAAGAGCACATTTTGTCTATCAACATTGCCAAGACTTTGAGAAACGATAGTGTTGGTGAGCTTCGGGTGAGAGATAAACTAATATTTGCAAAGTAAAGGGAGAATCAACTCAGTATTTCTAGAAAGCTAGTTGGCAAATGTGTAGAAAGAAACTTCAGTTGTTTACATACCTTGTCCCAGAAATTCCGTTTCCAGAAATTAAGTTAAACAAATAACAAGAAATTCAAGTGCATGTATACAATGATAATCTCCACCTCATTGTGTAAAACAACACAGACTCTGTTGCGATCTTTGCATCCATCAACAGGGCAGGTTGGACAAAACAGGACCTATCTGGGCACTCGAGTGTCCTCAGACCACTAAAATTGGTTCAAGAACTTGGACAACACAGGAAAGGTTCTGAAGTCAGTTAGCTGGAAAAAAAAGCACAATTCTGAACAGCCTACGGTGTATGCTCGCAAGTCACACACACACACTCACAGAAATGTCACACAGTGTGGACTACTTACACCAGTGTTGAGAGGCTGGGTTAGATCTGGGCGGCCCCTGACACCCAGACCCCAGCAGCTGGCCCAGCCGAGAGCCCCCGCCCTTCACACGAGGGCCCACCATGGTTGGTGGAGAGGCAGGTCTGCGTCACCCTCCTTGGCAGCCGCCCAGGAAGCTGCCTCCGTGGGAAACATGGCCAGTCGTCGCAGAGCAGAGGGAAGGGGTCCTGCTGGCCCTTGGACACCTCTCAGAAGTGACCACGATCCTCCTGCTCATGTTTGTTGGCCACAGACAGCACGCGGCAGCCTCAGAGTGGACAGCCCAGGGTGTACAGTCTTCCACGGGAGGGTCTGTCTTGAAGACAGACGGACAGTAAGACGGTCACCTCCTCAGCCTTCACGTTGCCTCCTCTGACTGGGGAAGGGCGGCCCGAGTGTGGCTGAGACTACCGCTGTGCCCGACACGCTCCTCCTCGCCTCACCCCAGTGAGCAGCATCCATCGCAGGCATGTGGCTGCCCAGAATAAACACTGACTTTCCTGGCACCCCTACCACTGCTGGGGTGGGCGTGTGTTCTGTCCCGAGGGTGTGCGCGGAGGTGCATATGGATGGTCCGGAGTGTGCCCTCTGAGAACAGGGCCCTGCCGCCAGGGCCATCCAGCCGGAGCCAACCCAGGGTGTGCAGGGCAGGCGTGAGCGGCCTCAGACCACGCAGGCAGAGGCAGCGCCCAGAACGCAGGGGCAGAACGGGACCAGCTCCCCCCGTCCCCAAAGAGCCGCAGCCTCCCAGGGCTGCCCATGAGACAGGCCAGTGTGCTGTCTGAACCCCTGAGCTTCTGCGATGTTGTTAAGGCTGCCACGCTTAACCCGGAGCATCTTATGGGGGGTGCGTAAGAGGTGAGCGTGACTCCAGGCGTCTCACCCATGGCTCAGGATGCACCGAGGACTCTGCTGACCCCACAGAGGCTTGGGGGTCACCCCGGGGAGAGCCTTTAGGGCCACCCTGGTTATTTTAGAACAAGCAGACTGACTGTGGCTGTGAGGAGGGCTGACTGAGAGGCCCTGAGGTTGGAAGAACGCCACCTGTCCATCTGTGGCCCGCCCACACCTGGACCAGTGCTGAACAGAGCGGGGATCATGCCCTCGAGGGTGAGATGCCTCGTTCACCGTGTTCTGAGTCACCGAGATTACAGGGTGTAGATAGCTACACACTTTCTCCTGTTGTTTCCTTAGTCCCGAATGCGCTGCTGGTTTCCTGAGGTTTCCAGCCCCGCTCCCACCCTCCTGGTTCCTGGTGGCCGCCTGTTCAGGCCGCCCGCACTTCCTGTGGTCTTCCCCCGTGTGGGACCCACCCAGAGGGCGTCTCCAGGAGCTCCCTGATGCCCCGTGTCCTCCAGCCCTGCCATGGACACCTGGCGCCATCTCAAAGCTCCAGCTACATCCCTGTCTGCAGGTTGGGGGTGGGAGGGGTTTACAGCAGAATTGTCAGAGGGTGACCCCAGCCCCCACCTCCACTCAGTTTACACCTGGGGATACACCGCCTGGAGGGGGTGCCAGCAGCTCGAGCTTTGCCTTCTGCTTGCGTGGTGGTGATTGAAGTGGGTTGGACTGTGGGTCCCCGGCGCTGGAAACGGGGAGTGTGTCCGTAGACATGGCTAACAAGGCTCCTGAGCCAGGATCAGCCAGGATTAGGTGGGACCTCAGCCCAAGCACCAAAAAGAGTGGGACCGTAAGAACGCAGGGCGCTGAAGAATTGATGCTTTCAAACTTGGTGCTGGGGAAGACTTCTGAGAGTCCTTGGGCTGAAAGGGGATCAAACCAGCCCATCCTAAAGGAGATCAGTCCTGGGTGTTCATTGGAAGGACTGACGATGAAGCTGAAGCTCCAATACTTTGGCCACCTGATGCGAAGAGCTGACTCATTTGAAAAGACCCTGATGCNTCAAACCAGCCCATCCTAAAGGAGATCAGTCCTGGGTGTTCATTGGAAGGACTGACGATGAAGCTGAAGCTCCAATACTTTGGCCACCTGATGCGAAGAGCTGACTCATTTGAAAAGACCCTGATGCTGGGAGAAACTGAAGGCGGGAGAAGGGGACAGCAGAGGATGAGATGGTTGGATGGCATCACCGACTCAATGGACATGAGTTTGGGTGGACTCCAGGAGGTGGACACCTGGCGTGCTGCAGGCCACAGGACCGCAGAGTCAGACACGACTCAGCACCTGAACAACAGCAACAACTCAAGCCGGGTATCGTTGCCTGAGAAGGAAGAGGAAGCTCAGGACTCCAGTCCCTGGTGGGAAGAAGCCACGTGGAGGCAGAGGCAGAGGCAGACTGGAGGGATGTGACCACAAGCCGGGGCCTCCTGGGGCCTCCAGGAGCGGAAAGGCGCCTCCAGAGGGAGCTCGGGCCTGGGCCAGCCTGCCTCTTCTGGCCCCAGGGCTGCGAGAGGGCAGACTGTTAGGGAAGGCCCCGCCCATGCTGCTGTGTGCTGCCTGCTCCCCGGGGCCCCGACAGGAAGCACAAAGTCGGTCGTGGGAGCCAGGACTCAGCTTGCTGAGGAGCCCCGAAACCACCTGGCCTTCAGATGGGCTCGTGATGCAGTCAGCTGGTCCCCATAGGGGTCCCCATCCAGCGTGGGCTCCAGGCCCCTCCCTTCAGGGAGCCTGGAGGTCCTGCGGGGGCTACAGTGGGGGGTGGAGGGTGGAGGCCACCGGCAGTGGAGTGGGTTGCCACTTNACTATAGTAATAATGTCTACCTTCCCCAAAGAATTTGCCTTTCGTAAGTCTAAAACATCTTGTGCCTCTCACAGTTGGGGGCTGTTGTGGCCGGACGAACCTATACAGGCAGGCTAGATAACCTTCAGAGTTCGTAAGTTGGAACACTCTTGTCACGCCCAGGAATTTTTCTTGCCTTGGAGCTGCACGTTTACTCCTTCTCCGAGAGAAACGGTTATGGGGGAGAGCCCCCCGTAAAGTACTCTGGTTTTGGGGTAGATGCTCGGGAGCAGGGGGTTTCCTGAGGCTTGATCACGCCTTTGCGTATGCTGAAGCCTCCTTCCTCCATGGGCGGAGTTCCTCACGCTGGCCCCCAGCATAAAGGGAAGTACATCAACCTACAATTTCAAGGTCAGCTAAACCAGCACCCAAATGTGAGGTGGGGAGCCTGCGGGTGACCCCGATGTCTGCCTTGAAAACAGTGTCCCAGAAACACTGAAGAAAAAGGGAAGGAACGCAGGTGGACTGCAGGCCCCCAGGTGAGCCAGAGGCCCAGAGAGACCGGCGGCCGCGACCCTGGGAAGAGCCGAGGAGGCCACAGCGGGCGGGGCTGGGGGTGTTCCAGGGGAAGGGAAATTGCTGAGACAGGGGCAGTGAAGGAAGTCACAAACTTCCAGAAGGGTATTTCCCTCGCTAGGACTTCTACGAATCGAATCGAAGCCACAGGAAATGTCCTCTGCGTCCCGTCCGTGGGAAAACGAGGAGCAAGGAAGGCCACGGCCTCAGTGGGGGCGGGGGTCCGGGGACCTTGCGCACGACGGCTGAGGTTTGATCCTGCTCCAGGGGAGCAGGGCCTGGGGCTTTGGCAGGAAATGTTAAAGGTCTTTGTAGGTTGAATTCCCTTTGCCTCATAAATTCCAGTTTTAGGAACTTCTTGTAAGCAAATCACCCGAGAATTGGGCAGAGGTGGTGTTTAAGAGTGTCCTCCACCTCCAGCTCCTGGTGGGCAGCGATCAGAAACGGGCCCCGCCGCGGGTGGCCACCCGCCGATGCTGCTCGGGCACCGACAGGGCAGTGCTGTGGGCACAGTGGCGCGGAAGCAGGGGTTCACAGGGCCTGGGCTCCGTCTCAGGCCTGCTCACGCTGATCGCGCTCGGCCACCTCTCCAACGGACCGTGGACTCTGTGTTTGGTGCCTGTGAAGACATGAACAGGAGGATAAGGCCCCCTCCAGACAGGGGAGGCTTGAAGGTCGTATCTAGGTTACTCATCGTCTAAGAGAAAACACACACTATCACCCCTTCCTCCAGACAGGCCATCAGTTTTTCTGTATCTATCGGAGTGTAACCTCGGGCTTATTGATTCGGCTAACTGTTGGACTGTTTGAGCACATGAGCACATAGCACGTGAATGATGGGGTTATTGGGATTGTATTTTCCTTGGTTTATGTAAGTCTCAAGGAATTTGGGGTGGTGGGTTGAGACATGTACACATGGGGTATAAAAGATTCTCACAAATGCGGGTCGGGTCCTTGGCTGAGCGCAGGCTCTGCCTTGGGCCCGCCGGTGTAGGAAACTGCACTCCACTGTCTGCACTGTCCTTCTGAGGGAGTTTGTTTCCCGGAACGCACGGCTACAGTGCGGAAGGACCCCCTGGCACCACGCTGGTGAAACGCTGGGACCGGAAAGAGCGCGTGCAGGCTGATCCCGCTCTCACGTGTGTTTATCTGGATGCAGGGGGCAGGGAGAGGCCAGGAGGGCAATGTGCGGGGAGCCACGGCAAGTGGGAAGTGCCAGGATCCAGGCGGCATCAGCTCCCGTGTCTCTGCATCCTCTGCCTGTTTAAAACAAGCAGACGTTGCTTTTGTAAAATGGGAAGAAGTCCTTCCTATTAAAAACATTTTTAGCGGCCTGGAAGGCATCCTTGGCAATTTTGGCGGAGGCCTTGGCCAGATCATACTCCAAATCACTCAAGTCTGGACTCCTGGCCAGAAATTAACCCCCGCATGGGTCCAGAAAGGTCCCTGAACCGTCATCACCATCACCCAAGAGCGGGGAAGTGGAGTCAGGAGAATGAGACCCTCCCAACAGCCATGTAAACTCAAGGACAAAGCTAAGTGTCAGCATCCTCACTCCCAGGGAGACAAAGCCGTATTATTAGGTGAAGGAGTTTGGGGGCAACCTGCTAGCTCTCCTCAGTCGTGTCCAACTCTTTGCGACCCATGGACCGCAGCACGCCAGGCCTCCCTGTCCATCACCAACTCCCGGAGTTTACTCAAACTCATGTCCATAGAGTCAGTGATGCCATCCAACCATCTCATCCTCTGTCTTCAATCATCCTGTCTTCAGTTTTTCCCAGCATCAGGATGTTTTCCAATGAGTCAGCTCTTCACATCAGATGGCCAAATACTGGAGCTTCAGCTTAGGCATCAGTCGTTCCAATCAATATTCAGGACTGATTTCCTTTAGGATTGACTGGTTTCATCTCCTTGCAGTCCAAAGGACTCTCAAAAGCATCAATTCTTGGGCTGTCAGCTTTTTTATAGTCCCAGCTCTCACATCCATACATGACTACTAGGCAAACAACAGCTTTGATTCTATGAACCTTTGTCAGTAAAGTGAAGTCTCTGTGTGAATTCAAAGACTTGTATCCAAAAAATCAACCCCAAATATCTGCTGAGCCTCCAGGCCCTGTGCAGGGAAGTTGGCTGGACGGAGGGCAGAGATAGGAGAGCATCTTTGGGTCCTGCCCCTCCCTCGGAAGCCAGGCCACACACAGAGGCTGGGCCAGTCAGGTGACTCCATGGGAGTCAGGCTCCTCTCGCTGGAACATCTTCAAAGAACCAGCTTTCCTATGCAGCAGCGAGGCCTTCAGAGACTGCTCACCCCACACCCCCTTTTCTGGTGGGGGAGATGCTGGCTGACTGTACACCTGCTTGCCTGGCCCGTGGGGCCCTTCTGTGCCACCGGCAAGAGCTGAAACGCTGCCCCAGGAGACCCAGAACTAAGCCTCTTCAGCTGCCCAGCAGTGGGGCCTCGCTGGAGGCCATCCAGGGCCCCCATGAATAAGAAGTCAGGAGTCAGGTGGGTCTGGAGAACATCTCCCCAGGATCCGACGGGGTGAGCGTGGGGTCCCATCTGTCCGTCCTCCTGCAAGTGCTAGGGCTCCGGCTCAGGCCTGTGGCTCTGGGTTAAATGCCTAAGCGAGCGATGCCACCCTGCCTGACCGCCCACAGGGTCAGAGAGGCCTGGGCAGTCACGGGGCCGAAAGCCCGCCTGCCCAGCTCCCCCGGCGTGTTCGCCTGTCCAGCCGCAGTGCGGCCACGGCCTGGCTACCCCGGCACTGTCCTCAAGGGCTGTGCTCTCCCCTCGGGGCAGGACCCTCGGCCGGGCTCCCCGCCTGACAGACAAGGACGTGAGCCCGAGGGGCACGCGGGCCCTGGGTGGCACAGGGCCAGCTGGGGGGTCTCAGGGTGAAGCCCTGCCAGGACTGTGCAGCCCCATTCCCTCGGGCTGTCCCCGCAGCTGGGGGTGCCCTGGGGACTCCGACACCTCAGGGTCCCCAAGGAGAGCCCGGCAGCTGCCACCGAACGCGCCCCTCCAGGGCCAGCCCGGAAGGGGGTTCTGCCTCCGTCCCCGGGAGCAGGCTGATTGCAGGGGCTTCCAACCACACTCAAGGAGTCGCAGGTGAAATAACTCATGATTTTTACATGCCAACTAGCAAGTGTGTGAAGACCCCCTGGAGGAGCTGCTAGGAAGTGAGCAGGGGGGGCAGGCTGTGACCTTTCGGGCCCCTCCCACTGTCCTAGGGGCGCCCTTCTCCGGTTGTACATGTGGGAGGGTGGGCTTTGTTATCGAAAGGCTGCCCGAGCCCCAGACACTTGTCTCGTGGATGCTTCTGGAAAAGGAGCATTACGCTGCCCCTCCTCAGGGCAGCCTGGGGGCCCCTTCGAGTCCCCTGTCTTGTGCCCATTCACCCAGGGTCCCGCCTGGTACACCAGGCCCCCCAGCTATGGTGGTGGGATCACCTAGGTCTGCAGAGCGGCCACTGCGGAAAGCGGAAGGGGAAAGCGGCCACAGGCTGCTTCCCCACGAGTGTATGTTTGGGGCGGGGGCCTGGGGGTCTGCCCTGGGTTCCCTCACCCCTCCACTCATTTATTCAATCATTCACTCCCTCGCGCTTCCCGAGGCCCGGGGCCCGGGGCTGAGTGCGCTTCTGCAGAACGCGGCAGGCGGCACGCACCCAGCAGCGCCCAGAGACGGCAGGCTGAGCTCCTTTAAACAACGCGGGCGTGGTGGCTGCGTGAGAAGCAGGTGGTGCCGGGCCGGACAGGGAGACGTGACCGAGGGGCCCGCACCTGCCTGGGACTCCGGGCGCAACTCAGCCCCCAGGAAGGGGGCTCCCAGGAAAAAAGAGAAACAGCGAGACTCTCGGCCCGCGTGGGAAGCTGGCCTGGCAGAGAGGACTTGAAGGGCCTCAAGCCTCTGGCTGCCCAACAGATGTGGCTGATTTCCGAGGCCGACAAAACGGTGTTTTCCCCAAAGCCAAGCCCATTTGGAGCTCAGATGTGTCCGGAAATCATGTGTGCCTGCCAGTAGCCAGGCCCTGCTGAGCCTGACTGCCCACCACGGGGGGCTGGGTTTGAGGGCAGCAGAGGCCACGAGCCACTCCTTGGGCCTCCCCCAACCAAGGCTGGATGTCCATCCCACACTAAATGAAGCATCGGAGAACGGGACTGCGGCGACCAGCTGTCGTCCAGCCCAAATGTCTGGTGGACAGGAGGGGAGGGCCCCGACCACGGTCCCCAGGGCGGGATGCAGGGATGAGCCAGGAGAAGCTGCCTCCATCTCCCCTGTGAGGTCGGTCCCCGAGCTGGTCTGTCTGTGTAAGCTTGGGGCTTCAGCGTAACTGGAAATTGATTTTCTTTTACTCTGTGGCCCTTAGATTTCAAAAGGTCTCTTTTCAGAGGCTGGCTGGAGTGTTCCACACACTGCCAGCCCCCACGCCCAGCTGGCGTGCAGGGTGTCCTTGCCAGCACTGGACTAAATGGGTTCCCGGACCCCGAGTCCACTGTGAACCCTCAACATGGAAGATCTCCCCGCCTAGCCCCACTGCTTTCCGAAGAGAGACGCTGCCTCCGGTCCGGCAGGGGCAGCCTGGGCCGGGGGAGTCTGGGGGAGGACAGACGCGTGTTCACGTGTGGCTGAGCCGCTCGCTCGGTGGTGCCCCTGCCATGACGCTGGTGGTCGGCTGTACTCCAGTACAAAATAAAAAGATGGTTTTTATAAAAAAGAGAAGAGATGCTGATCACTCAGCAGGAATCTGCAGGGCAGCCCCGCCCGGTCCACACCCGCGTATCCAGCTTAAGAGCTCTGTCAGCGCCCAGCGCGGTGGTGGGCAGGGAGCTGGCAGCCTCCGTGGCCGCGGGTCCGTGAGTGGCTGGGTGCTGTGTCTCGGACCACTCTCCCTCCCCGCACCCCAGCCGCATGCTCGATGCTCCCCGGACGCCCGCACACCTGCCGCCCGCTGCCCCCCCCAGACCCGACTCTGAGTCCTCTCCTCCTGCCTGATGACGCCCCCTCTGTCCTCCCGGCCCGACTGAGGGGGCGTCATCAGGCAGGAGGANCCCCGCACCCCAGCCGCATGCTCGATGCTCCCCGGACGCCCGCACACCTGCCGCCCGCTGCCCCCCCCAGACCCGACTCTGAGTCCTCTCCTCCTGCCTGATGACGCCCCCTCTGTCCTCCCGGCCCGACTGAGACCGGCAGTGGGGGGACAGATCACAGGGACGCTGCCCCGTCCCTGGAGGCAGGGACGCCTCCGTTTTCAAGGGGGAAGTCGGCTCAGAGAGGCCGAGGGGCTCTGGCAGGCTTGCCCAGCTGGCAGGCAAGGGCAGACCCCAGCACGCCATTCCCGGGGCTTTGCTGACCACCTCAGGGGACGTGCGTGTCCAGCCACAGCCATTCTCGGCCACGCCAGCCCAGCTCTGAACTCCCAAACCGTGGGCTCACTGGGGCCAGGCTGCAGGGGCGTGCCTCTGGGGACACGGGTGACAGGGTTGGCCTCCCCCCATCCCCGCGCCAGCCCTGCCACCCTGCGGTCCCCTCCCGCCAGCTCACAGCACAGCCAGGCTCCCCGGCGGGCCAGCCTGCAGTCGGAACAGGACGGCTGGAGCCGCTCCCAAGGCTCCGGGGCTCATCAGGCGGTAACCAGAGCGGACGCGGCTCGCCCACGGGGCTGAGCGCAAGTCCCGGCCGGGGAGCCAGAGGCGGGGCGGCCGTGCTGCCGGGGCCGTGGTGGGCCGCACTGCGGGCTCTGCCACCCCTCTGTCAGAACCAGCAGGAACCCCAGGCCCTCTTTGCACCCCTGCCCCCTAAAGCCCCCAGGGCCACCAGCTTGGGCCTCCCGCCTCCCGGGAAGCAGGGAGAGAGGGGCCCGGCCCTCCTGCTGGTGGCCTCTGTCGAGCAGGGACGGGGCAGAGGGGCGGCAGTTAGGGTCCGCCGGGTTCTGCCTGTGTGCCTGGTCGGGGTCCCAGCCTCGAGGGAACCTCACCGCCCTGCCATATCCCCCCTCTACCCTGCGCCTCCACACGGCTGTCAGGACACCCTGGGGCGGGCGGCAGCCCCCCCCCCCACCTTCCTGACCTCACAGGGATGTCTGGGGGCTGGGGGCTTTTGGGGAGCCGGGGAGGCGGCCCCCTGAGCCGCAGCGTCTGGGCTGCGCCTGCAGGACCTGGGTGCAGCCCACGGCCTGGCTGTGCTCTCCGCGTCTGCGGGCTCGGCTTGGCCGGAGCACAGAGGAGGCTTTCTCGGCACGCCCTGGCTCCTGCTCTGCGCTCCCCTCCACCCTNCCCCCTGAGCCGCAGCGTCTGGGCTGCGCCTGCAGGACCTGGGTGCAGCCCACGGCCTGGCTGTGCTCTCCGCGTCTGCGGGCTCGGCTTGGCCGGAGCACAGAGGAGGCTTTCTCGGCACGCCCTGGCTCCTGCTCTGCGCTCCCCTCCACCCTGCGGCTTGGACGGCCCGAGACGCGCGTGGCTCCAGGGCAGCCGTCACCCGGCTGCCCTGCCCGGCCGAGCCGTGGAGGGCGTGGGCACCGGGCCGGATTGGGCCCCCCAGGGTTTGGAGAAAAGGCCCTGCCAGCAGCTCCTTGCACCCCAGCTCCTGCCCTCCTTCCCTGAGCGCTGAGTGCTGCAGGAAACCGGGTCCATCTGAGGCTCCTGAGGGCTTATTCCCCAACCAGGACCCCCACAGGCACTGGGACCCTCTCCTCCAAGACACACCACCCTCCGCAAGAGCCAGCAGCGCTGACCCCAGGCCCACGGACGTGCCCGCAGGCGCTGACCACTGCTGGCAACCCAGCCCTCGGACCAGCCGGCCCCCCTCTGAGCTCCTGCGGCCCCTCTCGCAGCCGCCCGANAGCATCACAAGGGTATATGGTATAAGAGACCACCACATATATGTTTAAAGGTTGCCTGAGTAATTTAGTATATGTGAGTCTTCCTGGAGTATATGTCAAATGGGTTCTTGTTTCAGTTATGTTGTGTAAATCACCATATGCAAGAGAAGAGTTTCTACTAAACTTAGTTTTAGATGCTCCATGCTTTGACTTAGAGCCTATGGCATAATTTTCTTACCATTTAAAATTTTATTACAAATTGCTATAAAATTGTTGAACATTATTATACAGTACTTTCTTAGTTCAGTGGAGCTTAAATCTTAGCTGATATAGCTTTAAAAAAAAAAAGTCTTTCTTGGATCATAATGAAGGGACACTGGGGAGATGCTTGAAATTATAANGAGGGGGAAATGGCATATTCTTGCCTGGGAAATCCCACAAACAGAGGAGCCTGGCGGGCTACAAAGTCACAACAACCCAGCTACCAAAACAACACCGAGAGCAACTAGTCACCGAAACCCTCCATGCCCAGCTACCCTCTATTTATGTCTAGAAAATTCATTAATATCCATATTGATAATTTTTAAGTTGTTAAGCAACCATCAAGTATTATGTGTTGTGTGCTGTGGATTAACAAAAGATGAGAGACAGAATATTCTAGATTGGACGTGAGATGGTAAAAGAAAACAAAATGCTAATTAGGAGCATAAAAGGGGAACTAATTTCAAAGCAGACCAAGAATGATTTCAACGAGAAAACAAATTGTAACTGAAACTGTTACTGGTTGAGGAAACGGCATGAATACAAGTGAGAAACATGGAAGTCAGCAGTGTTTTTTCCAATGCCAAGGATATTTTACAAAATTAAAATTAGTCTTAGAATTGCTCTTGAGGTCAGAAAATCTTGCCTAATGAAACTTATCTCTGCAATTCATTTCCATAGGTAACAAATAAACTGAAGCTTTCAAGTGTTTTGAATACTTACAGTTTATACTGTATCAAAGAACCATCTTCCCACATCCAGGGGCTGACACTTCCTTTTCGAGNCAGCCTGCCTCACACTCACCACCAGCCTCAGCCCCGCCCCTGGGCCCTCCACACGGGTCCTGGGCCCCCTCGGGGGCAGGCCCTCAGCTGCACAGCCCGGCCCCACGTGGGCTCCGCAACGGCCCGGCTCCGACCCCCACCGTGTGTCCTGCTGTGGGAGAGCAGGGCTGGGCCGGCCTGTGAACACTGCCGGGCTGGGAAGCCTCGCGGGACCACGCCAGCCCAGAGGAAGCCTGCCAGCCCTCCCCCAGCCCTCGGGCTGCGGCAGGCCTGGAGAAGCAGGTGGCAATGGGGGTGAAGAAGACTGGGGTTGGGGGGCCTCGGGGCACCCGCGGGGGTCGCCCACCAGCAGGGCGCCGCCACAGGGGTCTGCGGCCCTCCCGGGGGGAGGCACAGGAGCACGATGACCCCGGGCGGGCCCCCAAGGGCTGCGGGGGACCACTCCAGCCTGGAGACGAGGGGGCAGGAAGGAGACCCCAGTCCTGAAGGGACGAGCAATGGAGGAGCTCTTGGAAGATCTTTGGAAACTCAGGGGAAGCGGGCAGCCCCGAAGGCCAGGTCAACACAAAACGTCCAGGACAGCGCGCGTGCAGAGACGGACAGCGGAGGGGTGGTGGACGGGCGGGGAGGGGGCAGGGAGGGGCCGCCCCAGCCGCGGGGGCTCCTTCCGGGGCAGGCGGGGAGGTGCTCAGGAACTGGACGGTGGCGAACATCACACCCCTGGCTGGACACACGTAAAACGCACTGAACCGCAGGCTGTGTGGGGGTGAGTTATGTGGTGCGTGAATCATTCCGCAAGGAAGCTGCTGTCAAACAACAGGGCAAACGCTTTCCCTGCTCCAGACCCGGGCACGGCCGCTTCACCAGAAATCCCTGGGGGCCCCCGTCCGCGGGGTGCTGTCCAGACGCACGTGTGGGCGCGTGTGCTCAGGCCGCCAGCCGTCGCAGATGCCTGCCTTTTCTGGGCGGTGAGCTGGGAAACACCCGTGTTTGAGAAGAAAGAAGGATGAGTTCATCCTGACGCAACTCAAGGCTGACCGTCAGGATTTTAACAAAGTTCTCCTCTCCTACATCTCTTGTCTTTTTCACTAAAATCCTGACTCCTAATCACTGAACTACTCCTCTTCTGCATTCTTCTACAACAGATATAAACCCTGGAGGAGGAAACGGCAACCCGCCCCGGTGTTCTTGCCTGGAGGATCCCACGGACAGAGGAGCTTGGCGGGGCTACAGTCCATGGGGTCGCAAGAGTTGGACGCGACGGAAGTGGCTGAACACACACACAACAGCTATAAACACATGCACACACGCGGTGAGCATTCACATAGGACTTCTAACAAGCAAACTAAGATTTCTTTGCAGCTCTGTTATCCTAGAACAGTTAAATAACTTGAAATCACAGATAAACGTAATCTTGGCATTTCAATCGGAACATTCATGCTTCAGTTGTATCTGAACACTGAATAAAAAAGCCTTAATAGCTACCAACGCATTTCACAACTGATGAATCACTGAGCTTTAAAACAGTCGCGTCATGCAATCACAGACGGCTGGATTACAAACCTGACGGCTCCCGAGTCATCCTCAACTCCCGAGTCACCACGTCCCCACCCGCAGACCGTCAGGGTTGGAAGGGGCCCCAGAAGTCGTCCCCACTGGAGAAAGCCTGTCCGGAGGCCTCTGGCAGAGGCAGCCCCCACGCTCCCCCTGGCCATGGCCCCGCGGGGGGGAGGCAGCAGGAGAGGGCGGGAGGGGGCGGCCCAGAGCAGGAGCCCTGAGAAGCAGCTCCTGACACGCCACCACCAAGACCCTCTGTGGCCGCCGGGCACTGTGCCCACTCTGAACACAACAGGAGGCCTGCTCAGGCTCAGGGAGAGAGGGGGCGGGCATAGGCCCTGCCAGGCCAGCAGTACCTGTTCCTCCCACGGAAGGTGGGCCCCACCCAGCAAGGCCTGCAGGCCCACCTCCCGTTCACGGCTCTCATCCACCCCGCAGGAGGGTGCTCCTGGATGGAAGACACGCCCAAAGGTGGCCAGAACTGCAGGGCTTCCACAGACCAAACCCGGCATAGCCAGCGCCATCCACCCCGGACAGCGTCTCGCAAAATAGGGTTCCGGCCTCCTGGATGTACGCACAGGGAAACCAGGCAGGCAGAGGGGCCAGTGCCTGCAGCCATCCCGCATGGATGTCAGAGCCGTGACTTGTAGTTCAGCCCCGAGCAAGACGTCCAGAGGACGGCCCCGCCGCCAGGCCCCAACGAGGACCAGGGGGCTCACCAGGCCCGGGCAGCAGGAAGGCAGGACCCTCGGGGCCCTGAGTGGCCTGCACAGCCTCCAGCTAGGGCAGGGGATGTCCAGGAGATCAGGCGGCCCTGGCCTGGGGTACGAGGAGTCAACGCTGGGCTCCATCCCGAGGGTGACCCAGGCCCCGCCTCTCCTGGGGAGGACCCGTCAGGCTGCAGCATGCAGAGGGCCTGTGGCAGGGCCATCCGGGGGCTGAGCAGGGGGCAGAGATGACCAGGCCTATAGAAGGCAGGAGCTGAGACTGGACGTGCCGGGGGAGCTCCTCTGGAGTCCCAGGGAGCCTGGCTCCCCTGAGGGCATCTGGGGAGAAATCCCGGCAGCCACCACGGAGAGGTATTGACAGCCAGGGTTCCCCAGCATCAGGCTGTCCTAGAGAAAGGGTGGGCCCGGGAGCTGTGGCTGTTCAGTCGCTCAGTCATGTCTGACTTTTTGCAACCCCATGGACTGCAGCACGCCAGTCTTCCCTGTCCTTTGCCATGTCCCAGAGCGTGCTCAAACTCATGTCCATCCAACCATCTCACCCTCTGTTGTCCCCTTCTCCTCCTGCCCTCAATCTTTCCCAGCACCAGGGTCTTTTCTAATCATGGTTGCCCAGGAGAGGGGTCCCCAAGTGTGTCCCAGAGGGGTCCCCAAGTGTGTCCCAGAAGTCAGGCCTGGCTGCCTGCTGGCTGCAGACAGCAGGGCTACAGAGAGGCCTCTGTGTGGCCAGGCAGAAGGCTTAGGAACAAGCATCCCACACTTCAGGGACACAGAGCCCCCTGCTTCCTTGGGGGTGCCCATCGGAGCCCCCCAGTCCCCCAGTTGCATTCATGCAAAGGCAGGATCGTAGAAGCAGACAGTCTCAAGATCAAGGCCCAAAGAGCTGGGTGCGGGAGACCCTCCCGGAGCCGCCCGACTCCACCGGGGTCTGGGAGGCCGCCCTCACATTCCCGACTTGGTCTGACCTCGGTGAGCTGCGTGAGGGCTTTGGGTGGGGGCCTGGGGCGGGGCTGTGCCAGCTTGTCTCTGGGGAATGACCTCAGCTGCAGGGGTGCTGGGTGGGGTGGGCCAGCCCCCCACCATCCCACCCCACCAGCCCGCCAGGGTTAGGGCTAAGCAGCCACGGCGCGGGAACAGCGCCAGCAGCGAGACCCGCCTCTCCAGTGTCCAGCACAAGTCTGGGCACGCGGGGGCTTCCTGAAGCTCCTGTCTGACTGCGGTCACCCCAGGGAGGGCCGCGGGGTGTCCAGGCCCTTGGCCGCGGTCCTCCCCTGATCAGAGGCCTAGTCGTCACAAATACCCGCTTGGCAGGGTCGCCACAGTGAGAAATCACCACATAAAAAGTCCAAGATGTACAATGTTCGGTCCCAAATCTATGAAGCTAACATCCAGTAGGTGGAATGTACTTTACTCAGACGTTTAGTCTCGAGCAGCTTAGCAGGTTGGAAACTTAGATGGCAGAACCGCGATGCCGACCGAGAAAGCACCATCTCCCCTCCAGTTCAGAGAACAAAGCAAGCTCACGGGAGCCCCAGGCCAGCGGGGCGATAGGGAGGCGCTCCCGGGCCAGGGCGAGTCCTGCGAGGGGAGAGCGCCCCCCACACCCTCCCGCACCTCATCTGAGGGCCAGTGGGGCCTGTGCTGGACGTGGGATGAGCGCTGGGACTGCGGACTTTCTGGTTTATTTTAGAATCCGTGCTGAGCAACCAGAGAGCCGCTGAGGCCTGAGGTCTCACGTCTCCCCACCAACACTGCCTTCTACAGCTTCGGTGATGGGGGTGATGTGCCAGGGACCCCAGCGCAGGTCCTGGGCCTCCTGACCTTCAGCACCACCTTGGGGACTGCGGTCCCCAAGGTGGTGCTGAAGGTCAGGAGGCACGTCCCCACCCACTAAGGTGACACAGGGTGTGTGCACAGAGCCCAGGGAGCCAGCACCCAGGGGCACACAGCCAGCTGCGTCCCCGAGATGGCGACCCTGCGGCGAGCCGGTGAGGCCTGGGTAGTGGACGCTGCGTGTGCTGCCCAGACACCCCTGCAGGACCGGGGGTGCGCGAGAGGGAAAGGACGCACTCCGCACCTCAGCCAGGCCTGGGGCTCCACCAGAGGACTCTGGGGGCTCCGCGGGCAGCCCCTCCAGCGGGTGATCTCCTCGGAGAAGGCTCCTCCCCAGCCCGGGCCCCGAGCCCCCCACTGTCCACCTCCACCCGCCAGGCTTGGCCACCGTGGCCGGGGCAGGAGAAGGCCAGAGAACCCAAGGGTGTGAGCTGTGTCCATGGAAAGGACACAAAAGCTCCCGGCCGCCTCCAGACCTCAGCCTCATCACCCCTGCCCCAGAGGCGGACCCCTGACCCTGGTTGCACGAGAGGGCCTTGGCGGGGAATCCTCGGCTCAGGTGTCCAGGGCAGGCGAAGCCTGGCTTTCCGCTGACCCCAGTGAGTTAGGGCTCCCCTGGCTGCCTTAGTTCCGCCCCAAACCGCCCTGTGGCCACACGCCCTCCAGGGCTGAGTGCCGGCTCACGGCTCGCCCGGCAGGCCGCAGGCTCACAGTCAGCTCTCCATCCCTGAGGTGCTCTGAGACTTCGTCTTCCAGTAAGATCGCTGGTCCGGCCAACATCAGGGCCAGACACACACAGACAGGGGCTCAGACACAGGATGTCAGAACAGGGGCCCAACCAGGCCAGCCCCACGGGCAAGCGGGGCTCCGTGGAACCAGCTCCCGGACGTGTAACACTGGGGTTGGTGCCGTGACCCCGCAGAGGGGTCTTGCTTGCAAAGGTGGGGGTAGGGACAGCCTGAAGCAACACAGGGCGTGGCTCCCGAACAGGGTCCAACCACCACGTGCAGGGCGGAAACGTGATCAGAAACTCCACACTGCCCCCAACCCCTGGACAATCAGCTCTGAGCAGGCCAGCCAGGGCCTGGGGTCCTCAGACCTGCCCCCTCAGTCCCGGGGATCGAGGGTGAGCACAGCCTTCTGCAAGAGAGCAGGACTCACAGGCCCTCAGGGGAGAGGGGCGTGGTTCCCGCCACCCCAGGACACGCAGCCCGGCCCAGGCGGGCAGCACCACTCTGCGGCTCTGCCCTCGCTCCTTCTGGAAGCAGGGCTGGCAGAGTGCGGGGGCTCAGGGCCTGGCCGCAGGAGGCAGTGCTGAGGTCTAGGCCCACCGTCCCTGCCCTGGGCCACCCCACTTCCAGAACCAGCCCCGCCCTTGGCAGTCCGTCCACAGGTGCCCCCGCACCAGCCAGCAGTGCCCCCGACTTCCTGCAGGCGGGCAGGGGCTGGGACACCGGCCAGACGTCGTGAGGAGATGGACTTTTCCTCTTCTCTCTGCTCCCAGTTCCACTTCTGCCCCCGCCCCCGCCCCAGCCAGAGACCAAGGGGAGAGGCCGCAAGGCCTGAGGACCTCACCCTCCCTAGGGGCTGCGATGTGGCCTTCCCCATCTTCACG
>SJYV01036168.1:183389-199237 GCA_006410875.1 Neotragus pygmaeus | reverse complement strand
GAAACACGGCCCTGGCCCCACAGCCCCTTCGTCAGGAGCAGCAAAGGTGGGGCCGGCCAGCCAGGCTCGGCTCCCGGTCACCTTTCCACAGCCGCGCGGCCCAGCGGAGTCCCTGCATTCCAGGCACGTTGGCATCTCGCCTGCTGGAGCCCAGGGCACACCTGGGTGAGCAGGCAAGGTCCCCTCCGGGGGGCAAGGGGATGGCCTGTTTCAGACGCGGGTTTGTGTCTTCCTAAAAGTGACGGCTGGGATCCCAGGTCTCCTCCGGCCACATGGTGGGCCTTCTGGGCCCGCTCCGCCCCAGGGTGAGTCCTCCACTGGCTTCTCAGAGGGCGCCTTGAACTTGGCCAGTCTGGGGAATCCAGAGGGCTGTGCACACCCTTTGGGCAACAGTGATGAAGAGACGCCGGGAGACGTCACATTTAGGAGACCGCCTTCACCAAGACCCTCAGGTGCCGCCCATGCCTGGACACACACGCCCTGGGCCCCAAACCTCTGGAGCTGGAAGCAACCTCAGATCTGCCTGAGACTAGTGGAAGATTCTGGGGCACGCCACAGATGTCTGGGGAAGAGAGGGTGGCCTGGTTTGGTTCAATGGGCCGGTCGGCCGCGAGGTGAGGAGCGGCTGGGAGCTCTCTGGCATCATTAGTAGGCGTGGAGGACTGGAGATGGTGCAGGACAGACAGACAGAAGCCAGGCGGGCAGGGAGGGCTGGCGGGGCCCCCGGAAAGCAGCAGCTCCCGTGCCGGGCACACCAGGAGGGCTTCGCCCCAACAAGTCAGACGGTGCCTGGGTGCCCTGGGTCCCAGCTCAGCCCTTCCTCCAGAGCCGGGCCAGGAACTGGGCAGGGAAGGAGGCTCAAGGGAGGCTGTGCCACGTGGGCCCAAACCTGAGCACATGGCCACCTCCTCCTGGGGGTGCGTGGACCCCACACTCGGGCACCCGCCTGCAGCTCCTGCCCAGCCCCGCCCGTGTGCCTGAGCCTCACGAGCTTGGGAGGCCTGCCCAGGTTTCTGGCTGATCAAAGGGCCCCCGTGGAGCTGAGCAGGCTGCCAGGATGTCTGCCTTGAGGTCCGAGCCCTTGCAGGAGTTGGAGCAAGGGACGGGGGACAGGCAGGACCACCCTTGGGGGACAACGACACCCCCGTTTCATCTGACCTGCAAACCCTGTGCTCAGCGTAGGCCTTCTCCACCCTCCCTGCTTCTAAGGGGCGTCCCCCACCCCAATTTGGGAGAGCAGTTCAGACACAGAGCCGAGTCAGCCTCTCGCCTGCGGGGCCTCCAGGACGCTGCTGGGCGGAGCCCAGGCCGGTGCCACACCTTGGGGACTCTGCACCGGGGCGATCCTGGGGTGAGATCTTTTATAAGGACAAGAGACGCGCTCCCGAAGGGATGCGTCAGTGACTAGAAGCGTTTGCCTACCTCCCCATAGAGGCAAGGAGCGGGAGCAAACCAGCAGCAGCCACGAGGCCCGGGAGGGCGCCCGCTTCACCCCCAGGCTCGGGGAGCCATCAGGGACCCCAATGACACCTGCCCACAGAAGCCTCTGCTCCACCAGAGTCCCATTCGTCTCCTCCAGCCATGCCCTGGGCGCCCACTCCCTCTCTCAGCCTGCTGCCCAGCAGCCCCCAGCGCCCTACAGAGGTGGGGGGACCCTGTGTCCTCCGCCGACCCCCAGGGCATCACAGCAGCTCTGGGGCCCCAGCAGGTCAGCGGCAGCCCAGCTGTCCTAGGGCCAGCGCCCCCTGACCCCGCCCTGTCCTGCCAGCGGGACAGGGTCTCACTGGGGACACGGCGGGCAGACAGTCCTGTAGACGGAGGCGACCTTAACTGCTCAGTCCACCTGGGCACTTGCCTTGGGGGTCCCAAAAGATGCCCACCAGAACACAGACCCCACGACTCCCAGCAGCTGCAGGGCCGCCCCAGCCTGCGGAGTCCGGGGCGGAGCCCGGCGGGCCCGCAGCCCTGACAGCTGGCTCCTGGGGCTTCTGAGCAACCCTGGCCTCCAGCCCCTCACCGGCCAGAAACAGGAAGTGGGGGGCAGGGTGCTGCCCTCCAGGACTCCGGGTCACTCCTTGAGGAGCCGGACACGTGGGAGAGCACAGCCCCCTCTCCTGAGATGACTCTAAATGGTCCTTTTCTTCTCAGCCCACACTTGGTGTCAGCAGAGGGCGAATCCAGCCTCTGTCACACACCCACTCGACGGGGATGATGCTGTTTCTCTTTATGAGCAAACCACTGACGCCTTCCTCCCTTCACACATCTGTGCCCACACGTCTGGCAGACCGGGACCCCAGAGCAGAGGATGGTGGTCTTGGCCGGAGCCACAGCAGCCACCCGTGGGCTCGTGAGGCCCTCCCCAGTGCAACCTGGCCCTAGATCCCAGAGACCCGGGCTGTGCGTTCTCCCAGGTGGCCGCTCAGTCTGCACGGCAGGCCCAGGGCCATGAGTGGGGGCCGGGCACAGGCAGCTGTGTTTCGGGAGCAGTGGACTCCCAGCAGCTGGCACTGGGGTGTTATGACCTCGAACCGGGCCCCTTCCCTCGCCCAGTAAGGTGTCGGCATCTGAACTCAGAGAGCATGCCCCTGGGTGGGGCAGCAAGGAGGGAGGCTCTGCAGGCCAGAGGACGTGGAGCGAAGAGAGGAAGGAGGACGGGGCTGCAGGTGGCACCTGCTCTCCAGGCCCCAAGGCCTGTGACCTGCCGCCTTCAGCCGAGCCACCCGGAGCCACGGCCGCCTAGCAGTCAGCTGCCCCCACGCCTGGCCTCCAGCTCCTGGTCACGAGGCTCCTGGCAGGTGCTGGACCCATCCGCAGCCAGGCGGACAGTCTCCTGCCTCCCCGTGGACACGGACTGACACCCGGCCCTCCACAGCATCCCCTGGCCCCAAGGACAGGCCCTGCACTGGGTCTCCGCAGCAGCTCCCAGCCTGCGTGGGCACGGCCAGGCCCCGCCCTCAGTCCCCACGAGGAGACACGGAACCCGGGAGAGCGCGGCATCTGCAACCACACGGCCGACAAGTGTGGGGCCGGGCCTGGAACTCGGGTCTGCCGCTCTCACTCCCGGACGGAACCAGGGAGCCTGCTGGCGCCAGTGATGAGACAAAGCATGGGCTTTCCCTCCCACCGCTTTCTGTCACCTTCAGTCAATGACCTGGTGACGGAGAGCCGGAAAGACGGTACCCGTGGGGGGGGGGGAGGCGGGGTGTGCCCTGGGGGACCCTGGTCCTTAGCCCACACCGCACCCTGGCCGCCCCGCCACCTCCCCAGGCAGCCCCGCAGCGTGGGGCGAAGCAACAGGGGCACAGGCAGAGACCCACGCTCCCAGGAGGGGGGGCCCGGTGGCCACAGCCGGCTGCCCACTAAGCTATCCTCCAGGGGGGCCCGCAGCCCTCGCTTGCCCGGCTCGCCTCCACGTCTTGGCAATGAGACGTCAGAACCGCCTGGGAACAGTTCACTAGTGGAAGGACCCTGGCTCTGAAGGGAAAGAACAGAGGACCTTAGGGGCGGCGGTGAGGGCTCTTCTATGTGATGGAGTCAGCACACACCTGGGAGGGGCCGGGCAGGGGCTGTGCCCACGACCACCACCTTGACGCTGGCCACCTGAGAGCGGCCCCCCAGGCTCTGGCGCACTGATCCCACCTTGAGGAATCGCATGGTCTGGCCGACGTTACAGGTGACAGACCCCAGTAACTACAGCGAGGGTGGGTGACCCCACCAAACTTCAGGCCAAGTTTAGCGCCCCCCCCCATCCGGCTCCTGCCTGATCTGGAAGCAAAGATGGAGGGGGGTCCTGGAGGGGCCGCCCGAGGGCTGCACCCGAGTCACCCGCTGGACAAAGCAGCAGGTGCAGGCGGAGGGCTGGAGGCCCGCACACCGCAGGGGCCTCTCCCCCGTCTCCACATGGCGAGGGGCTAGGAGACGCCCTGGGGCTGCGGCGCCCACCACTCTGGGAGCCCCCTCCTCCCACAGTGCGCAGGCTTGCTCCCGTGAGGTGAACAAGGCCCAGGCGCCTTCCTGGCTCCCGGCGGTGGTCTCGGGGTCCTCCCAAGGGTGCTGGTTCATGTGCTTTCACCCCATTTCTGCCCATCAGGTATCTGGGCTCGGGGACTGGGGGCCTCTGGGTTCTGCGCTCACAGAGCAGGAGGGCCCGAGCGCGAAGCGGGGGAGGGCAGCCGCTGGGAAGAAGCGAAGCAGCCCTCCGGCTGCCAGTGCCCAGCTTCTGATCTCCCTTCCCGCGGCCCCCGTCCCCTCTCCCTCTCCCTGCGGCCGACAGCACTGCGAAACCCCCGCGCGCGGTCCCGGCCACCCGCTCGGTCTGCGAGCGCTCTCCGCCCCCCTCCCCCATACACCTGACCTGCTCCTGGCCCGACCCCACCCCTTCTCCAAGAGGTCACCTGCCACCACCCGGCGGCCCCAGCCCTCGGACAAGCCTCTGCCCCGCTCTAGCTTCTCGAGCATGCAGAGCATCACGTGGAGNGGGGGGGCAGGAGGGCTCCTGGCTCCACTCCGGAAGACCCAGGCTGCTCCTTTGTGCTGAACGCTCCTGGGTTCTGGAGGCTTGGCCGGGTAATAGGACAGCCCCGGGGCTCCCTCACGCGCTGTCTCCCCCCATCTCAGCCCCACAGAGGCCCAGAGCCCTGTCCGCCGCCCCCGCCAGGGGTGGAAGGAGGGGCCCTGGGCTGCTGGCGAGAAGGCCAGAGCTCTGGGAGGCTGTGCTGTGCCAGGCCCCGGGCCCCGCAGGTGGACGGGGTGAGCACAGCCAGGCCTGGGGCCGAGGGGAGGACTGGGCCAGAGCTGGCCACACAGGAGGCCCTGCGGAAGCACCGGCTCCGGGCCCTGCCTTCTGCAGCCCGTCTACCCACCGGGTGCCCACGAGCCAGGCCAGGCCCGGGTTCGTGGCCCGGCCTCCTTCCTCCACTCCCTGGCCTCTGCCCGGCCCCTGCCAGGCAGCCAGCCCCGGCCAGGCTTCCGGAGCTGGCAGGTTAGGGGGCTTGCAGGGCAGGCCGAGTGCCATCTGGTCCAACCGCTTAGTGGGTTGGGGGGAAACTGGGTCCCAGCGGGAGTCCCCACTGCTCGGGGCCCTGTCCCTGTAGCGGCTGCTCCCCCATGGCCTCCGTGCCCTGGCCTCGCTGTGCCCCGGTGCCTGGTGTGGGCACCAACAGGGTGCCCCAGCAGGGAGCAGGTCGGGCGGGGCCATCACACAGGCCCCGCAGGGGCACTGGGGGGATCCGTGTGGCTCTGTCCGTGGGCGCTGGGCACGTGTTCCAGGTTGCGGGGCGTGGTCGGTCAGAGGATGGAGTGGGGTTGAGGTCACAGAGCCCCTCACACCTGCCCTGGCAGACTCCAGGGGCCGACTTCTCCAAGGCGGGGGCAGCTGGCCAGTCTCAGGAGGGGCCCGTGAGACCCCCGACAGCCTCTGGAAGTCAGAGCTGGTCCTGCTGACGGCGCCTGAGGTTCGAGCCCCACCCACCAGGGAGTTCTGGCAAGAGGCGAGGACCCTCACCCTCCCACCCATCCGTCCTTCACTGCTCCGCACACACCCGTAAGCCACGGGCCCCCTCCACGGGGTCAGGGTCTAGTGAGCTGGGGCTGCGAGGCCCCGCAACCCCCACAGTCCAGGGCCCGGCCATCAGCTGCTGTTACCCCACGCCGGCTGTACCCCGTGCCTGTGTGCACCGGCTGTGCCTCGCACCAGCTGTACCCTGCACGTGTGTGCCCGGCTGTGCCCCGCGCCTGTGTGCCCAGCTGCTGGACTGGGGCGCATGTGACCACAGTCACACCCTCAGTGAGCCCAGTGGCCTGAGGGGCAGGTCGGCACGTCTCCTTCCCACGTGGGCAGCCAGCCCTGGACAGGTGGCCCGTGCCTCCTCAGGGGCGACGCCCCTTAGGCCCAGTGCCAGCCCAGGAGCCTGTGGCGGCCCACCACACCTGGGCACCTTCCCTAGCTCCAAGGACGCTGGCGGGCCCTGGCGGGGGCCGGCCAGGCTCACCCCTGTGTCTGAGCGCANTGCCTCCTCAGGGGCGACGCCCCTTAGGCCCAGTGCCAGCCCAGGAGCCTGTGGCGGCCCACCACACCTGGGCACCTTCCCTAGCTCCAAGGACGCTGGCGGGCCCTGGCGGGGGCCGGCCAGGCTCACCCCTGTGTCTGAGCGCATCTGGGCACCAGGGCCGCCTGCAGTGCTCTGGGCCCCGGTGCTGAGCCGCGTGCTGCCTCTGTGTCCTGGAGCCATGGGGCTCCGGGTGCCCATCCAGGCTCCGGGCCGCGGGGAGTACCTCCCACCACCTGTGACAGCCCGCAGACCCCCGGGGCACGGGCTCCACCCCCTGCCACAGGGCTGGCTCAGACGTTCACGCCCACCTCCCATTGCCGCGGAGCGCGAGACACACTGGACCCACAGTCGTGGTTTAGAGGCTCTGACGACGTTTAGCCCCACCATCCCGAACCTCCTCCCTTGGCCTGGCAGTGGCCGTCCCCGGGGCACTCAGGCGCCATGGCAACCCCTCCAGTGAGCTAACCCCCAGGTGACCTCCCTGTCACTGTGTTTGGGGGCTGGGGGGGACACTGGGGCACAGCTGGCCGCCCTCCCCCCAGGGTAAAGCGGTGTCCCCAGCCGGGAGCAGTTCCCTGGGGCCATGTTTGGCCATCATAGTGTGCAGGGCAGGGGACAGGGAGACCAGGGCCCCGCGGCGTGCAGGTCACTCCTGAACAGGTCAAGGGGCGGCTTCCAGAAACACCGGCCGCACCTCACGGGAAGCACTTGAACCGCAGCTCTTGACAGGACGCAGTTGGCGGCCAGGGGAGCAGAGTGGGGGGGGCAGCCCCCTGCTTAGGGCCGGGACAGGCTTCGGGGTTGGGGTGGACTCAGCTCTAGAAAGATCGGCGAACTGCGGTGGACAGATTCAGTGTGAAGGCAGGTCATTTGAGGCTGGGGTCCTTAACCAGGGTGCCCAGGGGAAGCCCAGGCTTAGATATCCAGGAGTTCACGAACTCGACTGAGAAGGACAATACGGTCTTTTTTTCTCGCCTGGAGAATCCCATGGACAGACAGTCCTTTCTTGGTCCCCTTTAGCCAGAATCTAGCACCTCTTGTCATTATGAACAAGGCGGCGATGGCATTCTGGAGTCTGGGACTCACTCCCCGTGGACTGCTGGGTCCCCCTGCCCCTTTACTTCTCGAGCAGATGTCTCCAGGTACCGCTTCCACTCAGGCAGGTTTGCGTTCCCAGTGGGTGTCAGCCAGCTCGCGGGCACCGCCTTGCTTGCCCGTTTATCACATTTCAACAGCCACATCACCGCACCTGCAGCTTCCTTCACTACCCGCTGCATAATCTTCTTTCCTAAGCGTTATTCTGAGAGAGGGTGTGCAGGCTTCAGTGGACAGTCAAGGGCACAGAGGAAGGAGGCCTCTGTGTGGTGGGCTGGACCCTCAGGTGGGTCCTGGCGGGGCCCTGTCTGTTCCAGGAGAGCCTGTGGGCCAGGGGTGGGGGTGTGGGGCCCACAGATCAGTCCAGTCCTTGCGAGAGTCCTCGAGCGCCTACTGCGTGCCCGGCACTGTCCTTGGTGCTGAAACGCAGCCACAGTGCTCTCTCTCTGCAGGCACTGGGCGGCTGTCAGAGGTCTCACGTGAGCCCTGCCGGCCCGTGTGTTACTTTTGTAAGTTACAAGTAGAAAGAACCTGTGTAGGATTAGATGGATACATGTGGTGTACAAGCTTCACAGCTGGCAAACAGCCTGCGTGCCAGTGCAGGAGACATAAGAGACCCAGGTTCGATCCTCAGGTGGGGAAGATCCCCTGGAGGAGGGCATGGCACCCCACTCCAGTATTCTTGCCTGGAGAATCCCATGGACAGAGGAGCCTGGCAGGCTATGGTCNGGGCGCTGGGCACGTGTTCCAGGTTGCGGGGCGTGGTCGGTCAGAGGATGGAGTGGGGTTGAGGTCACAGAGCCCCTCACACCTGCCCTGGCAGACTCCAGGGGCCGACTTCTCCAAGGCGGGGGCAGCTGGCCAGTCTCAGGAGGGGCCCGTGAGACCCCCGACAGCCTCTGGAAGTCAGAGCTGGTCCTGCTGACGGCGCCTGAGGTTCGAGCCCCACCCACCAGGGAGTTCTGGCAAGAGGCGAGGACCCTCACCCTCCCACCCCTCCGTCCTTCACTGCTCCGCACACACCCGTAAGCCACGGGCCCCCTCCACGGGGTCAGGGTCTAGTGAGCTGGGGCTGCGAGGCCCCGCAACCCCCACAGTCCAGGGCCCGGCCATCAGCTGCTGTTACCCCACGCCGGCTGTACCCCATGCCTGTGTGCACCGGCTGTGCCTCGCACCAGCTGTACCCTGCACGTGTGTGCCCGGCTGTGCCCCGCGCCTGTGTGCCCAGCTGCTGGACTGGGGCGCATGTGACCACAGTCACACCCTCAGTGAGCCCAGTGGCCTGAGGGGCAGGTCGGCACGTCTCCTTCCCACGTGGGCAGCCAGCCCTGGACAGGTGGCCCGTGCCTCCTCAGGGGCGACGCCCCTTAGGCCCAGTGCCAGCCCAGGAGCCTGTGGCGGCCCACCACACCTGGGCACCTTCCCTAGCTCCAAGGACGCTGGCGGGCCCTGGCGGGGGCCGGCCAGGCTCACCCCTGTGTCTGAGCGCATCTGGGCACCAGGGCCGCCTGCAGCGCTCTGGGCCCCGGTGCTGAGCCGCGTGCTGCCTCTGTGTCCTGGAGCCATGGGGCTCCGGGTGCCCATCCAGGCTCCGGGCCGCGGGGAGTACCTCCCACCACCTGTGACAGCCCGCAGACCCCCGGGGCACGGGCTCCACCCCCTGCCACAGGGCTGGCTCAGACGTTCACGCCCACCTCCCATTGCCGCGGAGCGCGAGACACACTGGACCCACAGTCGTGGTTTAGAGGCTCTGACGACGTTTAGCCCCACCATCCCGAACCTCCTCCCTTGGCCTGGCAGTGGCCGTCCCCGGGGCACTCAGGCGCCATGGCAACCCCTCCAGTGAGCTAACCCCCAGGTGACCTCCCTGTCACTGTGTTTGGGGGCTGGGGGGGACACTGGGGCACAGCTGGCCGCCCTCCCCCCAGGGTAAAGCGGTGTCCCCAGCCGGGAGCAGTTCCCTGGGGCCATGTTTGGCCATCATAGTGTGCAGGGCAGGGGACAGGGAGACCAGGGCCCCGCGGCGTGCAGGTCACTCCTGAACAGGTCAAGGGGCGGCTTCCAGAAACACCGGCCGCACCTCACGGGAAGCACTTGAACCGCAGCTCTTGACAGGACGCAGTTGGCGGCCAGGGGAGCAGAGTGGGGGGGGCAGCCCCCTGCTTAGGGCCGGGACAGGCTTCGGGGTTGGGGTGGACTCAGCTCTAGAAAGATCGGCGAACTGCGGTGGACAGATTCAGTGTGAAGGCAGGTCATTTGAGGCTGGGGTCCTTAACCAGGGTGCCCAGGGGAAGCCCAGGCTTAGATATCCAGGAGTTCACGAACTCGACTGAGAAGGACAATACGGTCTTTTTTTCTCGCCTGGAGAATCCCATGGACAGACAGTCCTTTCTTGGTCCCCTTTAGCCAGAATCTAGCACCTCTTGTCATTATGAACAAGGCGGCGATGGCATTCTGGAGTCTGGGACTCACTCCCCGTGGACTGCTGGGTCCCCCTGCCCCTTTACTTCTCGAGCAGATGTCTCCAGGTACCGCTTCCACTCAGGCAGGTTTGCGTTCCCAGTGGGTGTCAGCCAGCTCGCGGGCACCGCCTTGCTTGCCCGTTTATCACATTTCAACAGCCACATCACCGCACCTGCAGCTTCCTTCACTACCCGCTGCATAATCTTCTTTCCTAAGCGTTATTCTGAGAGAGGGTGTGCAGGCTTCAGTGGACAGTCAAGGGCACAGAGGAAGGAGGCCTCTGTGTGGTGGGCTGGACCCTCAGGTGGGTCCTGGCGGGGCCCTGTCTGTTCCAGGAGAGCCTGTGGGCCAGGGGTGGGGGTGTGGGGCCCACAGATCAGTCCAGTCCTTGCGAGAGTCCTCGAGCGCCTACTGCGTGCCCGGCACTGTCCTTGGTGCTGAAACGCAGCCACAGTGCTCTCTCTCTGCAGGCACTGGGCGGCTGTCAGAGGTCTCACGTGAGCCCTGCCGGCCCGTGTGTTACTTTTGTAAGTTACAAGTAGAAAGAACCTGTGTAGGATTAGATGGATACATGTGGTGTACAAGCTTCACAGCTGGCAAACAGCCTGCGTGCCAGTGCAGGAGACATAAGAGACCCAGGTTCGATCCTCAGGTGGGGAAGATCCCCTGGAGGAGGGCATGGCACCCCACTCCAGTATTCTTGCCTGGAGAATCCCATGGACAGAGGAGCCTGGCAGGCTATGGTCCATGGGGTCGCACAGAGTTGGACATGACTGAGTTAGCACACACATGTGGTGTACCATCATATACGCCCCCCCCCACCTTGACTGTAAGCAAAGACCTCTCCCAGCCTGGGGTGGCAATGCCACAGCTTCCCTCCCAGCCCGAGAGCCCTGCGCTGCCCGTGCAGGATTCCTGCCCTAGGGGGACCGCCCACCACCGGCTGTTCCGGTGCACGCAGCCCAGCCCCCAGCCCCTCTGCTGCCTGGAGTTTCCAGCCAGAGGCCAGGGGTCATGGGTGCACTTGGCATGCAAGGCCAGAGACGCAGGAGGATGATCCTGAGGCTTGGCGCCCAGAGTGGGACACAGAGGACCGCTCTGAGGAGGGTAGGCGCTGCCCACAGGGCTCCGGAGGAGACGGCCTGCTGGGCGAATGGGCAGAGCCCCTCCCCTGGCCCAGGGCCATTCCCAGTGGCCGATGTCTTAGGAAAGAGGTGGGGCCGTAGCAGAGGCCAACACCTGGCTGCCCGGACTCAGCCATCCTGCCAGGGTTCAAGCCCAGCTCCACGCTCAGGTGCTGTGTTGCCTTGAGCCATTCCTGAACCTTTCTGAGCCTCAGAGGATGGCAGCAGTGCCTGCCACGTGGAGTGGCTGTGAGACTGGGTTCTCGTGTGGCACGCACGGCACAGGGCAGCCAGGGGGCGCGTGTGTTGGAGGCGTCAGGTCAGGGCGCACCTGTTGGAGAGGCAGGCTCACTCAGCCCGTGTCCAGAGGTCGGGACTGCCTGCTGGGGGTGAGGCAGGTCGGCCTGCCCCGCCCAGGCCCCGGGGCCCTGCCAGGAGTCAGTGGGGTGCGGGCTGGAGGCGAGGGACTGCCTGCTGGGGGTGCGGCAGGTCGGCCTGCCCCCCCCAGGCCCTGGGGCCCCGCTGGGGGTCAGTGGGGTGTGGGCGGGAGGCGGGTCTCCCCGTCGCTGCCGCCGCATCCTGAGTGGCGCCATCTCTTGGTGTCTTTGCTCCCACTTGGCTGGTCCAGAGAAGCTAGGAATATGAAGAAGCGTCGGTGCTGGCCCCCCCGGAGGAGCAGCCCGCAGTGTAGGAGGACCCCTCCCGCGCCCGCTCTCCCGCCAAGCCCAGGGCCAGCCAGGAGGGCTCCTGGCACAACCTGGAGGGCGGCAGCTGGCTTTCAGAAAGGGGTCCAGCAAAGTCTCAGAGGGTGCTACGGAGAGACAGGAGGCGGTGGGGAGAGGTGTGCACAGGACCTTGCTCATGGTCAGCCCACGGCCGGCCTCGGGCCCTGGCGGCCCACGTCAGGCCTGTCCTTGCCCAGCTCACTGGGGCCAACCCCTCACTGGCCCTTTGGCCCTTCTGGGGGATGGGGTTGTCTGCCCCAGGAATCCCGGCTGCCCCGGGCGGGGCCATCCTACGTCTGCCTGGTGGACGTGGCTGGATAGAGTGAGGACCGAGACGTGGGTGCCTGGGGGTCCAGATTCCCTGCCGCCCTGGAGACCGTCTCTGACAGATGCTTCAGCTTGACCGTCCCCGAGGAGCTGAGCTGGAGAAGTCAGGAAGCAGGCGGGTCCCCCCTTCCCACCTGCCCCCAGGACCCAGCGGAGGCCAGGCGTCGCCTCTGGGGAGCCAGGCGAGCAGTGAGTGCTGAGCTCCGCTGCCTGCCCGGGGCTGGGAGCCCTCTGCGTGTCAGCGTGTGGGGGCCCTTTCCTGTGGCTCTCCCGGCCCCAGTCCCTCCTGGGTGTGGGTGGGGTGGCTGCTGGCCTGCACGCTCCTGCCGGTGTCCTGGGTCACTGAAGGGATGGTGCAGCCAGCGGGGTGGCCAGGGCTGTGTCTGGTGAGACCCACTCTGCCCTCATCTTCCAGGAGGCTGGTGGGCCCCTGGGTGCCGGGACATTCATCTCCTCCGCTTCAGTGAAGACAGGGAGGCCTGCGGGCAGGTAGAAGGAGGCAGCGTTAGGCAGCAGGTCTGAGCCATCGAGCGAGTCTCAGACCCCTCCAGCCTCAGTCTTCTCATCTGTAAGATGGGGATAATTGTATCTTCCTGTTGACAGAGACGGTGAGGCCCATCATTCTCCAAGGAGGCTGGGGGCTGTGGGAGGGTAGGTCCCCTCTGACACCCACCTCCCTGCCTCTGCTGCTCGGCTGGGTGGGGTCTGGGGGCCAGAGTACACACATGTGCACACCCACACGTGGCGGGGAGCATGAGTGACACAGTCAGGCTTCTCCCCACACCCCACAAAGGACTGCCAGATTTAGCAGACAAAACTACCGGAGGCCTGTCTAATAAATTGGTATTTTCAGGTAGTTAATCATTTGAGGGCATATATCTTGAATATTTAAATTTCAAATAAATAATAGATGTGTTCTTAGGATAAACATCTCCACATATGTAGTGCAAGTATGTTCGGGATATTGGGGAGGGGGCTTTGCGTGCACTTTTGTGGTGAAATATGCTTAACAAAGTTTCCCACCGTGACAATTTTAAGTGTGCGTCCGGTGGCCCTGCGGGCAACGATGCTGTACAGCTGACCCCACCAGCCATTTGCAGAGCTCTCGCCTTCCCCCAGCTGTGTACCCACTGAACACCCCCACCCCCTCTCAGTGCCGCTCATCACCGGGCCGCTTCTGTCCCGAGGGGCCCTCACTGAAGTGGAACCCTAAGTGTGTGTCATTTTGAGCCTGGCCTTCAGGCTCCGCATCTTGCCTTTGGGGTTGATGCACACTGAAGTGTGTCGGTGCTTGGCGACCCCCTAAGGCTGCGTGGCGTCCGGCCCCTTGTCTGGCTGGGCCCCCATTGTGTTTATCACTTCGCTGGACAGTGAAGTGGACGCCTGGGCTCTTTTCCACCATTTGGTCTTCTGCCTAAAGCTGTGCTCCCCGCCTCTCCCAGCGCAAGGCCGCCCTTGATTCCAGTCCCTGGGGAATTCCTGAGCAGGTGGGCGGAGGCCAAGGGGTGGACAAAATTGCATCAGGTCCTTGCTGTCAATGCTTTGGGGCCAGATACTTTTATTCTGGAAAATAACGCATCGTTGCTCTGAAATGCTCATGCAGCTGTGTCCTGACCTTATCTATGCCCCACCCCTATTGTGCCTTCGGGGCTGGGCTCGGAAGCGCCCTTGCGCGGCATGTAGGTGGGCAACGCTGTGCCTGGAGGTGCTGCCTGGGTGGCGGTGCTGAGTCAGCACCGGGGGTGGGGGGGCAAGCACCCCACCTGCTCCTGCCCGGGGCCCTCCAGGCGGGCAGGCTACAGGTGACCGGCTCAGTGGCAGAGCGTGTCGGCTCCTGCCTTGGCCTCCGCCCTCCTGCTCAGGAATTCCCCTGGGACTGGAATCAAGGGCGGCCTTGCGCTGGGAGAGGCGGGGAGGCCCGGGTCCTCCCAGGTCCTGTGCAGCAGTCCTGGCTGAGGGCCCTGAGCTGCGGCTCGAGCTCCCCGAGTGGCTCCAACAGGAAGAACCGGAGGGGACAGTCATGAGTGCGAAAGGCCCCTCGGACCGTGCGGGCCTGCAGTGCGTGCTGCACCTCGTCGGTGGTGGCAGGGCCCTGAGGAATGAGGGGGTCCTCGTGGGCAGTGGAAGCGCCCTGCCACGCCCCTCGCATCAGCAGGGAGCACCAGCTCTGGGGAGGGGTCGGGTCAGGGGGGTGCTGGCTTTCCAGTGGAGACGGAGGCCCGAGGCTGCAGGTTTGCAGCTGCGCTGGTGCTCAGCCCCATCTCCCAGAATGCTGGCACGGCCCAGAGAGTCTCTCTTTGGACACAGGTACCTGAGCACCAGGTACAGCTTGGGCATGGGCAGAGCGGCCCCTCCCAGCAGGCCCAGCAACTCTCCGGCTGCCAGGCAGGGTGGCCAGGCAGGAAGCCCCCACCGAGGCCGCTCAACGCTCCGAGAGGGCAGTGGCTGGGCAGGCGCTTTCGCCCAGAGGAACCTGGAAGGCTTCCTGGACGAAGGGCCTTGGACGAATGGGTCTTGAAAGAAAAAGTAGGGCAAAGGGGAGGGTGTGTGCAACCCGGGGGCTGGGGGAAGCAGCAGGTCAGACAGGGCGCCAGCAGGGGCGGCTGTGACCTTGGACTTGGCTGCCAGGTTTCCTGGGGAGCGGCTGGGTTGAGGGGGGTGGTGAGCAGCCGAACCCATTTGTCCGCTCCATCTTCATTACTGGGCGTGGCCGGGGACAAGTCCTGTCCCCGAAGGCTCCTGCAGTGGCACCGGGGTCTGCTGTGTTCTGGCCCAGCCGGGGGGCTATGTCCACCGCCTTTCCTGGGTCGACAGACAGGCCAGCGTGGGGCCTTTGTGAGGAACCTGCTGAGAGGGCCCTGGGGCTGCAGCGCCCGCTGCTGCTCTTCTGGAATTGCCCGGGCAGACGCGGCAGAGGGTCGCGGCACCGGTCTATCTCCTGGGCTGCTCCTGGCCCAGAGGCTGGGTGGTCATGAGGGAGATGGGAGAGCCGTACGGGGCCTGTGTCCCTGGGGCCGCCTATCAGGGATGGATCTGCAGCGTCTCGAGTGAGTGCCCTCTGCAGCCTGGCCTGGGCCGAGAATGAGTAGGCCGCACGGAGCTTGCCCTGGTGGGCGAGGCTTCCGAGGGACACCTCACTCCCAGGCCCCGAAAGGGCCCCCCGCCCTGCAGCAGGGCCTGGGCTCACGGGCAGAGCAGATACCCCTTAATCCCCAGTTTATTCTGAGGCCTCAGTGTGAGCCATGGACCCTGAAGCACTGTGGGAAGGCCAGTGGGAGGGGGCCTGGCCCCTCAGCCAGAGCTAGGCCCAGGCCCACATCGAGGCGGGCTACCGCCTCACCAAGGCAGCCTCCAAGGCCAGCGCCCACTGGCAGGGTGGCCTGCTCAGGGGTCTCCGAGCAGAAAGCAGGGAGCAGCCCGTGAGCCGCCTGCTGGAGCCCCCTTGCTCCGGGACCTTGGGTGCCTTGGGCTGCCTTGCAGAGGCCACTCTGCTGAGAGCTGCCTGTCCAGCAGGCGTCTGTGCAGGCCAGCCGAGGGGAGTCCCAGGCGGGCGGCGCTGCGGGGAGGGGGGCCTTGGCGGGCAGGCCCTGCAGTAGGGCTGGCTTGTGCTGTGGCAGCCAGGACAGGGCTGGGGCTGCAGGGAGTGGCGCGGAGAGCCAGCCACGGCGACCGCCTAGGCGTGTGGGAGGGGGACCCAGGAGGAGGTGGGGACTGGGCCGGAGCAGGGTGTGGCCAGGCGGGGCCTTATATTTCGCAGGGGAAGCAGACAGGACGTTAGGATGCAGACCCACCGAGTCAAGACTAGGGGCGGGTGGAGAGTACGGGTGGCTGATGGGGGCCTTTGAGCGCCCAGCGTAGGGCTCTGGTCGTTGTCATGGGGAGAGGGGGCTCGCTGGCGGGGGTTTGCCATGCTCCTTGGGGAGCGAGCTGGCGCCCCCCTCGCATCCCCATGCCGGGAGGAGCCCCGTGGGGCAGGAGCCAGGCGGAGGCCCGGGCCGCGGGAAGCTCTGGGGCTGAGTGCGGGCGCCATGGTTTCCGGGGGAAGGGGGCGGCGCGGCGCGCGG
>SJYV01036168.1:144231-166219 GCA_006410875.1 Neotragus pygmaeus | reverse complement strand
TGTATAAGAGACAGCAGGACCACTGCCCATGGGGTGTCACACTCAGGGAGCCAGGGACCCCACAGGCTCCTCCACGGGGCCCCCAGGCTCAGCCGGGCACCTGTGCTCCCCGGATTCAGCCAGGCACGGGGCCCTCCGGGCTCAGCTGGGCATGGGGTCCCCAGGCTCAGCCGGGCACCTGTGTCCCCGGGGCTGGCACACCGTAGTCACTTCGTGTGTGAACATGTAACATCTAACGTGGAATAAAACAGCGTCCAGGAGCTTCAGGGACAGGTGCCTCCCCCAGCCCCTCTGGTTCTTTGGGTTAGAATCCTGCGAAGTTGGCTGGGCAGGCCCCTCTCAGTGGCAGCCTGGAAGGCCCTGGGGTCCCCGGAGATCCACGATCCCCAGCCCAGAGGAGGGCTGAGGAGCTTGGCAAGCAAATGTGCACAGAACTTGGCGAATCGCTTTCTTTCCTGTTTTATGAAATACTTCTCTAAATGCCTCCATATTGCTCTCTTGAGGGCTGGAGGGAGAAAAATAGCAATTAAAGTCTTGTCATCCGACTTGTTCAGGCCGTTAAGTTGTTCAGTCTTGCATAAAAAATCGGCGCATGTACTTACCGTGGAGGGAGCACCTGGCCAGGAGGCAGTAACTGTAAATCAGCGCATAACGGTGCGCTCCGGCCCAGGCCACGAGGCTCGTGGGCGCGATGCAGGCCTCCCGTGCTGGGGGAGCCCCACGGGGCCCACCGCCCACGGTGGCCCTGGTCAGAGGAGGACACAGCAGCCCACCTGGGCTCTGAGGACACCTCCAAACCACCTCTCCTTCTTGGAAGCTGGAGTCACGTCTGGGGGCGCTGCTCGCTGGGCCGTCCGCTCGGACAGACACGACGTGTCCTAGGGCTGTGCGGCCGTGGCGTTGGGCCACACCCAGGTGCCAGGCGGCCAGCTCGAACCCCGCAAGGCTGGACGGTACTGCGACCAGGCCATGCTCCGGTGGGAGATGGTGTGGGGAGGTGGCGGTCGCCACAGGCCGGCCGTGTTTGTGCCCTGGGTCCTTCCTCCTCGCCGGCCAGCCTGAGCCAGTCTGCAGCGTCCCATTGTCCAGGTGAGGGCGGCGGGGTCCCGCAGTCACCCCGGGATTCATTCCCAGCAGCTGCGGCCAGTCTGCGGCCGACCCTCCCCTGCACTCGTGGTGGGATCCGGGCCTGTCCCCACGCTCTGTCCCCGTTTTATGGCATCTCAGGAGAAAGATAGCTCGAGCTCCAGAGATTCACCCCCGCCTGCAAGAGGTTCATTTATTTTGACACATGTGGTTTAGTTTCAATTATTTATCATAACACTGGAGAGGGCACCGATTAAAGCGCCAAAGCGCGTTTACCCAGAGCCACGCAAGGGTGGCAGGTGGCATGCACTTCGGGAAGGGGCGGCAGGCAGAGGCAGGGTGGGAGGCAGCTCCTCAGCGGGGAGGGGGAGCGGGCCCGGGGCAGGGCCCACACGGGCTGTGGCGGGAGGGCGCCGGCGCCCTCGGGAATGACGTCTTGTTTCAGCGCCGGAGAGGAATCCAGAGTTGGGGGCGGTGANTCCCTGGTGACACAGGCCAGCACGCATACTCGCCGAAACACATACTAACGTGGACGTGTGATGGCATAATGCGAACATTGTGAGACATGAGGTAACCTGTGCACACAGTGGGCCAGGTGTACGTGTATGTGCCGACAGGTGTAAGCTTAGACACACATGCTCAACCTATACACGCATGCCAACACATACAGAAGCTCACGTGTAGGTGGGCTGGCCTGCAGTGAGCAGACACGCAGAAACTGCGGGCTGACGTGCCTGTGCGTAGCACAGCCGTGGGCCAGCGTTCATCCATGCAAAGTACCCCGTGTTTCTGTACACGCTGGGCCAGACTCCATGGTGCTCATCACGGACAAGTTCTGGGGCCCGTCGGGTGCGGAGAGTGTCATCGGCGGCGTGCACTACTGGCTGGCAGAGGCCGTCAACGCCATCCAGGACAACAGTGACACGCTCACGGCCAAGGTGCGGCAGTGGGGGAGCAGGGGGCAGGGGGGGCCCGGATGCGGCCTCGCAGCCGTCAGGACCCCTGCGTGCTCCCCCAGGTCATCCAGGGCTGCGGAAACCCCAAGGTGAACCCCCAGGGCCCCAGCCCCAAGGAGAAGTGGCCCCGGGGCAAGCTGGCACTGCAGGAGNTGTACCTCCTCATACCCAGTCACACTAGTTCAACTAGTTCACACTAGTTGGATTCTTCTTGGACTTCTCCCTAAATCTTTCCTCCCTTTCCCATATAAACTCTCAGAGTCTTTGATAATTTTGTTGTTTTGAATAAATGAAAAAACTGATCCTCAAATTCATGTAGAATTGCAGGGGGGCCATATATATATATAGCCAAAACAAGGCCATATAGCCAAACTGAACAAGGTCTCGCACTTACTGACTTCAAATTTTATCACACAGCTATAATGATCAAAACAGCATGATCTCAGCATAAAGACAACTCTATAGACCACTGGAATAGAATAGAGTTACTAAATAAACCTGTACATCCATGGCCCACTAATTTTCATCAAGAATGACAAGATGATTCAATGGGAAAAGGATAGTCTCTTCATATGGTGCTTGGCCAACTGGCTATTCACATGTAAAAGAATAAAACTGGACTCCTCCCTCACACCACATGCAAAAATTAACTGAAGATGGATCAGTGACTTAAAAGACTAAAAACTATTAAAACTCTTAGATGGAAACACGGGTGAATTTTCACAACACTGGATTTGACAATGGATTCTTAGATATAGCACCATAAACATGACCAATAAAAGAAAAAATAGGTAAANGTGCACCTGTGGTGGATTCATGTCGAGGTATGGCAAACCCAATAGAGTATTGTAAAGTTAAATTTAAAAAAAAAAAAAACTATAAAATAATAAATTTGGGCTTCTTAAGTGGCTCAGTGGTAAAGAATCCAGCTGCCAATGCAGGAGACTCGGCTTCCATCCCTGGGTCAGGAAGAACCCTTGGAGGGGGAGATAGCAACCCACTCCAGTATTTGTGTGGAAAATCCCATTGACAAAGAAGCCTGGTAGGCTACAGTTCATGGGGGTCTCAGAGTCGGACATGATTGAACATACATGTTTTTTAGAGTCTTTTGTGACAATTAAATGAGATGGGAGTAAAATTCTTAGAACATTGTCTTAACAGATTCTCAGTGTTGGTAAGGGATGGTGATGGTATTGCAAAAAATGTGGCGAATATAGGATAAAAGATGTCCCAAATAATCTACCACCCAAGATAAACTGTTTACATTTCAGTTTATGACCTTCCAGGTGTTTGTGTGTTTATATACTTAAGTATGGCATATTGTTTATAATTTTCTTCACTCAGCACTATATTTTGAATACTTCTCCTCTTAATGTTTAGTTTCCACTGTTTTAAATAGCTGTACAGTCTTGTCATGATTTTACTATAATTTTAGATCACCAAGTCCCTATTCAATATTTATCATTTTTGATCTAATGCTTTTATATGAAAACTCCTGGATCTCTAGAATTACTAGGTTAAAATGTATACACTACTTTTCAGGCTTTTTAATACTTATTGCCAAATTGATCTCCAAAAAAGTTGAACAAGTTTCTGCTATTAGTAATGGTGATATTAATAATAATAAATAGTGAGTGCTTAAAATGTGTAGTTCCTATTCCAAGTACTTTATACACATTTCACATTTAATCCCCTCAACACTGCTATAAGAGATTACTCTTACAATCCCCATTTTATGGATGAAGGAACTACGATTCAGAGGGTAACTTCCCCACCTCTGGGGGCAAGTCCTTTAATTTTTTGGCTGATACAATATTTATCTGGCTTTTGGAACTTCTGAACGTATTAAGTTTTTTACCTGAGGTGTAGTTGACGAGCAGTATTTATATAAGGTTTCAGGTGTACAACAAAATGATAAATAATTTTTAATGTTATAGTCCATTTATAGATATTATAAACTGTTGGCTATATTCCCTGTGTTGTACTATATATCCTTTTAGCTTTATTTTATACACAGTAGTTTGTACTCTTAACCTCCTACCTTTATCTTCCCCCCTTTCCCTTCTTCGTTGCTAACCACTGGTTGGTTCTTTGTATGTGATTCTGTTTCTTTCTTTTTCAGAAATATTTCGGCTGTGTCGGGTCTTAGTTGCAGCATGCAGGCTCTTTGTTGTGCTGCGTGGGTTTAGTTGCCTTGCTGCACATGTGATCTTAGTTCCCCAATCAGAGATCTAACCCGCACTCCCTGCATTGGAAGGCAGATTCTTAACCATTGAACCACCAGGGAAGTCCCCTGGGTCTTTCTTTTTTTATTATATGTACTAAATCAGTTCAGTCACTCAGTCATGTCCAGCTCTTTGCNCTTGCTGCACATGTGATCTTAGTTCCCCAATCAGAGATCTAACCCGCACTCCCTGCATTGGAAGGCAGATTCTTAACCATTGAACCACCAGGGAAGTCCCCTGGGTCTTTCTTTTTTTATTATATGTACTAAATCAGTTCAGTCACTCAGTCATGTCCAGCTCTTTGCGACCCCATGGACTATTGCACGCCAGGCTTCCCTGTCCATCACCAATTCCCAGAGCTTGCTCAGACTCATGTCCATTGAGTCGGTGATGCCATCCAACCATCTCATTCTCTNCTCTTTGCGACCCCATGGACTATTGCACGCCAGGCTTCCCTGTCCATCACCAATTCCCAGAGCTTGCTCAGACTCATGTCCATTGAGTCGGTGATGCCATCCAACCATCTCATTCTCTGTCGTCCCCTTCTCCACCTGCCTTCGATCTTTCCCAGTATCAGGGGCTTTTCCAATGACAAAAGATGGTCCACTGGAGAAGGGAATGGCAAACCACTTCAGTATTCTTGCCTTGAGAACCCCATGAACAGTATGAAAAGGCAAAAAGATAATGTACTGAGTGTTTGGACTCAACTCTCCTCAATATTGTTAAAAAAACTTTGTTTTCTTTGGTTACTCTAGATAGACTGAAAGGGGGGTGACTAACCTTGGTTCCCTAGGATTTTCTTATAGTTAATCCCCTGTGTTTTGCATGTGCCAGCACCCATCTAAATTCTTGAGATTTTCTTAAAAATAGCACCAATTAAAAGGCATTTTTAAATTCACTTTATTTTGTTTTGTGTTTAAATGGAATGGATGGAGCTAGTCATCTGGCCTCCCTAGAACAGCTGAGAGAATCACTTGCCCAAAGCCAGTTTGGAGGACATGCCATTAGCTAGGAGAAGGAAATGGCAACCCACTCCAATATTCTTGCCTGGAGAGTCCAGGGGATGGAGGAGCCTGTTGGGCTGCCATCTGTGGGGTTGCATGGAGTCAGACATGACTAAAGTGACTTAGCAGCAGCCACAGCCATTAGCTAGAGGGAAAGAAAAAGGAGTGTTACCTTTCAGTTGCTAAACCAGGTGTTCCTACCTGGTTTAAAGGCAAACAGGTTTCAGGCACAATCAGGCACCATCAATTCTTCTGTCATACATCACTGCCTAACTTATTATCTCTGAGACTTAGAGGAAACCATAAGAATAATATTAAGGTTTTTTGAGGATTCATTGAACTGTTTATTGACCAAACTGTATAATCTAAGTGTAGTTCCTGGGCTTTTGAAAAAGACTTTATGAAAATACATCATAGTACTAACTGGAGGAAAAGATTGGTCTTGATTAGTGAGATTGGAAGTGCATGCAGTAAAACANGCGGACGCCGCTGACGCATGCCCTCCCGGGGCTGTCGGAGCGAGAGGGCCAGCAGACCTCGGCCGCGGCCCGCCCCCTGCCCCGCGCCAGCCCCCTGCTGCTCCTGGGGCTCGCCCTGGCCCTTCCGGCAGCCGCGCCCCGGGGGCGGTAACTGCCCCGGCCCCCGGCACCGCGGCCAAGGACTGACTTTGCCAAAACCCGCAGCAGACAATATTCAACTCCCTGGGCCGGGAGGCCGGAGCAGGACAGGAGGCGTCGCCGAGGGACCCGGCTTGTGACTGTGCTGGGGGCAGGGTGGGGGGCTTCGCCCCGCCCCCCGAGCTTTTACTTCTGTATGGGGCCCTCAGGTCAGCCGGGGACGGTGTCCCCCAAAAGCCATGCGTTTCAGAGACCTCGAGGTGCCGCTGCCGTCTCTCCCCCGAGCCCCTGCGGCACTGGGGCGGGTGAGGCCGCCTGAGCGGTGTCCGGCCAAGTGCCCCCGCCACAGCCCCTGGGGCTCAGGTGTCTGAAAGCCACGCCCAGGCCTCAGGCCCAAGAACCCCCCAGAGGGTGTCAGGGTTGCCACCAGCTGCGAGCCGGGCCTTGGGATTATGCATGAGCCCTGACCCCACCCCCAGGACCCCGTGGGGGCCCCTCAGCAGCGGCTCTGGGCTGCGCTCCTGGCCGTCGGCGAGGCCCGCACAGGGACTTCCAGAGACGCCGCCTGCCCCCGCCCTTCCCCACACCCACCCAGACCAGGGCCACGTCCCAGCTCAGGACGACGCGGGCCAGGGCCACAGCCAACCCCTGGCCACGGGGATGCTGGGTGGCTGGGGAAATCTGAGCTCAGGGCCAGCGAGACCCGGCGCCCACGCCGAGGGCCTTCCCTTCCCTGACCTTGCCGGCCGCAGGCCAGGGCACTCACAGTTAAGGGCTTTCCTGGCTGCACCTCCTCTACAGGCCCTCCCGCCCCTCTCACCCAGAGCTGCCTTCTAGGCTCCTCCCCGGAAGCTTCGGGGGGTCCCAGGTGACCTGCAGCACGGGGTCTCTGCAGGCTCCTCCCCAGGCCGAGGCCCGCCCTCCTAAGCCCCGTCCACTGCAGGGTCTGGGGAGGGGCTGCTCCCTGCCAGAGAGGGCTCGGGCGGGGCAGGGTGGTCTTGAGGGTCGGGGGATGCTGAGCCACGTAGCCACACCAACCTCCTGATCAGCCCCTGGGCCCAGAGAAGGCTGCTTCCTGCCGCTTTGCTTTTTCTCACCGGGTGGAGGGCTTCCGGGCTCTGGGACACGTACGGGGCTGCTCACACAAATACGCCAACCCTATCAGAACCTTGTGCCAGGGCGGGGTCAGGCCAGGGCCTCCCTGACTGCGGGTGGGGGCCAGCTGGACTCTCGACCCAGGGCAGCAACACCGTGTGCCCAAACGGCCGCCCCGGCCCGCACTCGGGCCTGCCCTGCCTTCGTCTCTGGACGGGGCGGCCCTGTGTGGTCAGTGGCCAGGCCGGCTGTGTCTCGGGCTGCACCGCATCCGCAGGTGACGTGTGTTCTTCGAGTCCTCGTATGAATAAAAGGCTGGAGACCGCGTGTCGCTGCAGTGATAGTGCCGCACCCGCCTAGCAGCAGGTGTGTGCTTGGGCGTGCCAGGCACACTGGGACTGGTGGGGAGGTGAGGGCGGGCTTGCACACAGGTCCCGCCTGGTGGGGTGGCCCACGGCTGGAGAGTGCCCATCCTGCCCCTGGCCCTCCTGCCATCCACCCTCCCTCTCCCCGCTCTAGACNCAGGCACACTGGGACTGGTGGGGAGGTGAGGGCGGGCTTGCACACAGGTCCCGCCTGGTGGGGTGGCCCACGGCTGGAGAGTGCCCATCCTGCCCCTGGCCCTCCTGCCATCCACCCTCCCTCTCCCCGCTCTAGACGCACACGTCTGGGCACGTCCAGGAAACTTCCCATTACCAGTTCCTGCTGAGCAGCCTCAGAGATACCCTGGAGGCCGCAGCGTGGGGGGATTAGCGTCATCCCATAGCTGGGCCTGGCCTGACATCCTGATGGTCTCGTCAGCCCCAGCGCCACAGAGAGAGCTCTGCCTAGCTGGCATCTCTCACCAGAGCAGGGACCCCTGCCCAGCTGCCCTGCCTGCCCAAGCAGAGTCCTGCACAACCCGAGTGATGCCACGAGCCCCGCCCTTGCACCCCCATGTGCCCTGAAGCCCCAGTGGGGCAGCCTCTCCAGCATCATAGCGCATGCAGGCCCAAGACCCCAGCCAGGGGCTGCAGCAGAGGCACGAGCTGCTGACGGCCACTTTATTCAGGTGTCGCCGCCCACACTGGCNTGTATAAGAGACAGCCCCAGTGGGGCAGCCTCTCCAGCATCATAGCGCATGCAGGCCCCAGACCCCAGCCAGGGGCTGCAGCAGAGGCACGAGCTGCTGACGGCCACTTTATTCAGGTGTCGCCGCCCACACTGGCTTGCTGTGCGAGCATTCAACAAAGCTTCTCAGTTGTCAGGACCCGGTAGCGCTGAGGGGCCGGGCAGCAGCTTGGGAGGAGGCTTCCGTGGACCCCGCCGGGCAGCGTGCGGTGCTCACCTGCCCGCCCCTGCGCGAGTCCTACAGGGCCCCGAGCCCGCTGGCTGCTCCTCCCGGAGGCCGAGGTTACTGTGAAGGCCTCCTCCCCTTGGCAGGCCGGGACAAGGCCTCGGGGTGTTCGGGGAGCCCCGTGTCGGCGGGGCACCCAGACGCTCACTCGTGACTGTAAGTGTAGTATGATATGCGGCACCTGGACCTGCATGATGGCTTCCGGGCCTCAGACCCCTGGGGCTCGTTGCCAAGTTGCTTCAGGGGGCTCTTTATGAACGTCGTCGGGTACATGTTTCCTGTCAGGGAAAGGAGGGCACAGGTAAGGCAGCATCCGGCACAGGACAGCCCCAGGTCGGGAGGGGAGGGGGCCGGCCTTGTCCCTGAGCTCTGGGCCCTCCCTGCCCGGGGTCAGGCCTGGGGCTACCCTTGAGCTCCAAGCCCTGCCCACTCCAGGCCAGGTGCCGGTCAGTGAGAGGCTCCCTCCTTGCCTCCTGTCCCTGTTCACTTCTCGTGGGGATCCGGAAGTCACAGACATCCTGACCCACACTGATGGGCACAGAGCAGCCCACACCTCGGAGCCACCTGTGCGTGGCCTGGGCACGGGTACACACTCAAGCACGCGGGCGTACACACACGAGTGTGTGCACACACGCAGGAATGCATTCTCCACTCCCCTCTGGGTGACACTCGGCATCCCTTTACCTGGAGACAACGCCTCTGTCTAGAAGTTATGGTTATCATCACAGTGCTGCTACTCAAGTTCTGAACGGAGAACTGACGCTCCAACCCTAAGTCCCTAGTGAGCAGTGGAAGGATTAGAACCAGGGTGCCTGTGTCCCTACGAGAGAGTGAAGACATGGCAAGTCTCATGTCAGAGCCATCAAAAATGGGGCATGTGGGCGGGATCCCAGGGGACCCCTAGCAGATGCCCCCGCAGAGCAGGGGCTCCTTCCAGAGAGGACCCCGGCCTCTAAAGTGGAACCTTGTGTGTGCACGCCTAGTCGCTCAGTCGTGTCTGACTCTGACCCCATGTACTGCAGCCCACCAGGCTCCTCCATGGGGACTCTCCAGGCAAGAATCCTGGAGTAGGTTGCCATTTCCTTCTCCAGGGGATCCTCCAACCCAGGGATCAAACCCAGGTCTCCTGCATCGCAGAAAGATTCTTTACCATCCGAGCCACCAGGGAGGCCAAAGTGAAACCTCCGTGACCCTATTCCCCTCCTTCCTCTTTGCGGCCTAAAAAATGACAAGAACCTCCCAGTTTCTATTATACTACAAACCTATTTCTATACCCAACCTGGGAAAATGAGAAAAACACCAGCAAGAAACTTACCAAAATTCTCAAAATATGCACTAGCATCTCCCTGGGGAATCAGACTGACTGGGCCAAGATGAGAGTATCAAGAAAGAGGGTGAGTATTCAGAAATGTCTATCTTGAAGAAGTCACAGCCGTGCGGTAACTGTTGAAATGACCGCCTTCCTGGCAGACACATCAAAATGTTGGGCAANCCCTGGGGAATCAGACTGACTGGGCCAAGATGAGAGTATCAAGAAAGAGGGTGAGTATTCAGAAATGTCTATCTTGAAGAAGTCACAGCCGTGCGGTAACTGTTGAAATGACCGCCTTCCTGGCAGACACATCAAAATGTTGGGCAAAATTGATATTTATTCATGTAAAGTCAAGAGCCCCCTGAGGTCACAGGGGACCTAAGTCCCACATACTTAAAAACACCTGTGCGGCGGCAGTGGGTGTGCGTGTGGATATCAGATGCAGCAGGATCTCCTTCAGGGCATCACAGGTGTGGAGCTGGCAGCCCTGTGCAGCCTGGAGTGGGGAAGGGACCAAAAGTTCTCCCTATGGGCAGAGGGGCCGGGAAAGCTTTGTTGCCAGGGCTCTGAGCAGAAGCGTCTCCCAGCAGCGTGGGCATCCCACAGATCCTCAGCTGACAGTGGAGGGGAGCAGATATGAAAGAACCCACAGGATTCTCCCAGTGTTAGGCAGCATGTGATTCCCTTGGGGGGACAGGGAATAGAAAACCCCCNGTGAGCGTGGAGGACTGCGAGGACACTCGGGAGACAAAGGGGCCCTGGGGCGCGCGGGCGGGCACGGGCGGCGGCAGCACCCACGGCCGGCACACGGTGGGCAGCGACCCAGCCGAGCACCCGCTCCTGCGGCGCAAGAGCCTCCCATGGGCGCGGAGGCTGAGCCGCAAGTGCTCCCGGCACACGGGGAAGGCGGCAGCCGAGTGGATCAGTCAACAGCGGCTCAGCCTGTGCCGGCGCTCGGAGCGGCAGGAGCTCTCAGAGCTGGTCAAGAACCGCATGAAGCACCTGGGGCTGCCCACCACTGGCTACGGTAAGGGGCAGGGCGTCTGTCTGCTCCCCTGGTACGTGTGGGGATGCGGGCTCCCCTGGATCCAGCGCCAAGCCCCGCAAGGAAGGGTTCATTCACCCTCTGCTCTGGGGCCTCAGTTTCCACATCTGTAGAAAAAAAGACGCCTATTGCCTGAGCCAGTAGACAGCTGTCCTGGAGGAGGCGGCTGTGGGTGGGGACTGCCTTGCCAGGCTCCCTGAAAGCCAAAGGCACTGGCCTCACCCGGGGGGCAGATTGGCCACCTCCGGCCGGTCCAGCCAGGATCAGGAAAGCAGGATAGGAACACCTGCCCCACGGAGCAGGTGTTCCTGCCCTGGCCACCCTTCCCCGGACCCTCCCTGCAGCCGGAGCTCATGCGGGATAGGGGCGGGGCAGGTCAGGGGGCCCAGCACCAGGACTCTCCACCACTGCTCCTGGGGCAAGGCCACCCCATTCCCGCGACTTCTGTTGTCGTCGGCAGATTTTCTCCGTAGCTTGATTCGGGGGAAAGTTTGTGACTCTGACTGTGAACGGGGCTGGGGTCCCCGGCCGGGCCTGAAGGGACTGGCCGGCCCTCCCCTCGATCCAGAGGTGCTGCCTGTTGATGGGGCTGAAAGGGGCCCAAGCCCCCTGCTCCTCCACCACAGCCTGGCCTCATCCACACCCCAGGCTTGGTGGAGGCTCTGACCTCTGGGGGACTCTGCCCCCCACCCCACCCCGGGGGCACCCACTCCCCTATCCCGCCACCCGCTGCTCACCTCCTGGGTCAGGGGCCTTCAAGCCCCTCCAGGTGGGACCAAGTGGCTTCAGGCTTCACCCAGAGCCGCCCAAGGGGCTCTTGTCTGGCTATATGCCGGGTGCAAGACCGCCAGGCAGGAGAGCCGCCCGGCCCCCCGGCCACGCCCCTGCCGCTCGGCGTACTTGTCCGCTCCGTGCCCTTTCCCTGTCTGTGCTGTCAGCCCGTCGGGTGGCGTGCTGGTTGCTCAGGCTCCCAGTGGGGGTCCCGTTTCACGGCCCATGTCACACCCTGGCAGGTAGACACTCCAGCCCAGCTGAGCCCTAGAGCAGGCTCCTGCCCCTCGGGGCTCCCCTGGTCCTCACCGCCCCCCGGCGTGCCCCCACCAGAGCTTGGCAGACAAAGAGCCGACTTCTCATCTGGGACAGACAGGCCGCCTGCGGCCTGCGTGCACCTCCCGCCCCCGCTCCGCCAGCCGCCGCCTCCACGCTGCTTGCTGACCTCAGTCTCTCTCTCTGTTTCTGTCTGTCCCTCTTCCTGTGTGTTCCATAGAGGATGTAGCAAATTTAACAGCCAGTGATGTCATGAATCGGGTAAACCTGGGATATTTGCAAGGTAATTCTGCTCCGGGGGCCGGAGTCTGGCATAGGGGGCGTGCCAACCCTTCCTGACAGTCCACCCAGTGGCCGCCCGCCCCGGCCAGGCAGGCAGACAGGGCGAGACACGAGAGAGGGTCCCTGCAGGCAGGGCCCCACGAGCTCCCAGGCTGCCCCACTGCAGGGACTCTAACTTTCTCCCCACCAACTGCTGACTTCAGCACGGTCCCCTGCACCCCAGCCCTTCTGCCCACTTTGTTGTCTGAGATCAGCCCTGCTCTGGACACGCAGGCAGCCACCGGCCGGCCCCTGGGAGCCCACCCAGCTCTTGAGAAGTACTGGCATGGAGCACCCCAGGCCAGGGTACCCGTGCCCCCAGCGTGGTGGAGCACAGCGAGACCTGAGCTGGCACCTGGGGCCTTGGGGTCTGCAGCACCCTGAGCCTTCGAGGGCCACCCAAGCCAGGTGGACGCTTGACCTCCACTCCCCAGCTGGGGCTTCATGAGATGGGGGCCTCTTCAGTTGAGACAAAGCCTGATTGTACCACATTTTCATCCAGGCACTCAGGTGCTGCTTGGGCCCCTGTATCTTCCAAGAAGACACCCCGCAGTCCCCAGACCTGCCCCAAGACCCCAACAGGGGTCAGAGTCCAGGCCCCAGACCTCACTACTGGGACCCCTTCTTTACCTGGGGGCTCCCCGGGCTCAGAGCTGTGCAGGGCTCAGGTGTGCCAGTTTCTGAGGATGGCCGGGGCTGACAAGACCCAGGATTGAGAAGCTCTGGGGTGCACCATGGGGGAGCTGCAGGGTGGCCCGGGAGGCAGAGCCCTGACCGCACCCCACCCCCTGCCCTGGGTCCCTGCATTTTTCCTCACTTGCACCCACGACCGTGTTCATGGCAGACTCCCCACTAGGCCAGCACGAGTCTGAGCCTGGGGCTGCCCCCAGCGGGAGGGCTGGGTCGCCACCTCCCTGTGGCCGGCTGCACCCTACTTCTCGCCAAGGCTTGCAGGCGGGGTGGCTGCACCCACAGGGTCACCGCATAGTGTTTACTGATCCCCTGCCCCTGGTGTGTGGACGAAAAGAGGTGCCTGGGCCAGGACCTAAAACCAGAGGAGAGGCTGGTCCCAGGGGGCTGCAGGGCAGTCCTCCAGGGGGACGCCGCCACAAGCACCCCGCCAGCTGGGTGCAGATGAGAGGCGACCCCCCCAGCCATGACATGTCGACACAGCTCCTTCCACACAGTCACCCCCGGGGGAGGGCTCCAGCTGCCCCCAGTTCACAGTTCTGGGGCAGGGGCTCCAGAGGGATGGTGTGGACCCCCTGGGGCTGGTGAGAGACTGGTCTGTGGGTCCAGGGAGGAGCCCCCACGGAGGCTGGAATGCCAGGTGTGGAGGCAGGGGGCTCTGCCCTTGGTCATGGGCCAGCCCCCGGCCCCACACCAGGCCCTCCCTGGAACACAGCAGGTGCGATGAGGCCGCCCCTTCTGGGAAGTCGGGGTCAGGGCCTCGTGGGTCACCCAGTCCCTGGGCGCTACAGCTGGACCCCATGTGCCTCTCCCCTCTTTCTCAGCCCAGCACCCCCGGAAGCACAAAGCTGGGCCCAGCTTGGGCTGGGACCGCCCATAGCCCGCCCGCCCCGGGCAGAAGCAGGGCCCATGCTGGGTGGGGAGGGTCCAGTGAGGCAGGGGCCATGACCACCCTCTGCGGCCCCGCCCCTGGGTTAGATGGACAGGTGACCCTGTCTGTTGTAAGCCTCTCTGTTTTCCTTGTTCTTGGTGGCTGTGCTCAGGGGTACAGGGTCCACCAAAGCCTCCCGCTCCTTCCCGCACCTCTGCTGCCCCCGCCCCGCTCTTTGCTGCCCTCCATGGACATGCGCCGCCTCCGTGAGCCAAGCCCACCGGTGACTCCACGCGGTGGGAGGGGTGGGGGTCAGGCCATCCCCTTTCTGGGCGGGGACATGAGCCTGGACCAGGTGCTGTCTGTAAGCCCTGACCCCCGTTCGGCCTGCACCCCCACCCCAAGCTGTCCCCTGAAGCATGCCGGGCTCCACCTGCTGCCGTGGGCGTCCCGAATCCAGAGTCAGATTCGGCCCTGAACTCACCAGTTCAGGGAAGTGAGCTGCAGCACCCCCTGCTGGCCCGCCAGCAGCTGTCCCACCTTCCCTGAGTCCCTGACCCCGGTGGCCAGGGAGCCCTCCCGGGACGGGAGGGGCTGGTGCAGAGAGAAGGAGGTGGGAGGAATAAGCAAGGCATACAGGAGATCCTTGCTTGAGTTTGGGAATCTTTAGGATTCTTCTGTGAGCCTGGCTGCCTTTCCTCAGATATTATTAAAGAAACTGNAGCACACTCACTCTCACACGGCCCCGAGCACACTCACACTGCACTGAGCACACTCACTCACACTGCCCCGAGCACACTCACACTGCAGGGGCCCCAGGAGGAGAGGAGAGGAAAAGGGGCAGAAAACGTATTTGATAAAATGGTGGCTGAAAGCATCCCTTTCCTGAAGAAGGAAGCCGCTATGCAGGTAAAGGTCACGAAGGGTCCCAAACAAGACGAACAAGAGGGACATGCACCAAGACGTATCCTAAGTAAGACGGCGAAGTGTGAGGGTGAAGAGAGAACTTTAAAGGCAGCAAGAGAAAAAGAGTCACAAACAAGGGAACCTCCATAAGGCATCAGCTGATCTTCACGAGAAACTTTGCAGGCCGGAAGGGAGTGGCAGGATGTAGTTAAAGTATGGAAAGGGAAAACCTACAGCCAAAGATACTCCACCTAAAAAGACCATCATTCAGAACTGAAGAAGAGTTCCTCAGACAAGCAAAAACTAAGAGTCTGTCAGCACTGAACTAGCCTTACAAGAAATGTTAAGAAAGTCATCAGCCCACAAGGGGAGAGAAAGACTGAGAAAAGGAGAGACCAGAGAATCACTGCAAAACAACAGAAAATAAGTAACGGAGCGGCAGTGAGCACACACCTGCCACTAATCACTCCATTAAAAAGACACGACACAGCAGGATGTGCTTGCTTTGTTTTAAACTATCCACACGTTGCCCATAGGAGACTCATCTTGGAACTAAAGACTCACAGACTGGAAAGGAAAGAATGGAAACAGATGCTCCTTGAAGACAGATACAAAAAGAAAGGTGGGGTAGTAATACACACATTAGACAAAACAGAATTTAAAACAAAGTCTACAACAAAAGATAAAGGAGGGCATCGTATAATGATACAGTAATTATTCCAAGAACAGGATATGATGTTCATAAACATATATATATGCTCCTGACATGTGAGCACCTCAAACATATAAAGCAAATGTTAAGACGGAGAAAACCATACAGTGATACCTGCCATACGTTAAGGGACTGTTCATCCAGATGGAATCAACAAGGAAGCAAGGGCCTTAAATGACACTCTCGGCCAAACAGGCTTGATAGGTGTCTATTGAACATTCTATCCCCAAACAGCAGAATACACATTCTCTTCAACTGCACAGGGAGCATTCTCCAGGATAGATGACACACTAGGCCAACAGATGTCTGAAGACTGAAATGGTATCAAGCATCTTTTCTGAACACAGTGGTATGAAATTAGTACTCTACCACAGGAAGAAAGTGGGTAAAAAACATGGAGACTGACCGACATGCTACTGAAAAAGAAAAAGAGTCCATGAAGAAATCAAAGATAAAAAGCACCTCAAAATGAATGAAAATAGAAACATAACTTTCCAAAATCTGTGGAATGAAGCAAAGCAGTTCTAAGAGGGAAATTTATAGCAACATAGGCCTTTGCTGTGGTTCAGGCATTAAGTCCTGTCCAAATCTTTGCAACCCCACGGACTGCAGCACACTAGGCTTCCTGTCCATCACAATCTCCTGGAGTTTGCCCAAACTCTTGTTCATTGAGTTGGTGATGCTATCCAACTATTTCATCCTCTGTCTCATCCCCTTCTCCTCCTGCCCTCAATCTTTCCCAGCATCTGGGTCTTTTCCAATGAGTCGGCTCTTCACATCAGGTAGCCAAGTACTGGAACTTCATCATCAGTCCTTCCAACAAATATTCAGGGTTAATTTCCTTTAGGACTGACTGGTTGGATCTCCCTGCTGCCCAAGGGACTCTCAGGAGTCCTTCCGCACCACAATTCAAAAGCATCACATCTTCAGGGCTCAGCCCTCTTTATGGTCCAACTCTCACATCTGTACATGACTACTGGAAAAACCATAGTTTTGACTAGAAGGACCTTTGTTGACAAAGTGATACCTCTGCTTTTTAACATGCTGTCTAGGTTTATCATAGCTTTCCTTCCAAGGAGCACCTTTTAATTTCATGGCTGCAGTCATTGTCTACAGTGATTTTGGAGCCGAAGAAAATAAAATCTGTCACTGTTTCCACTTCTTGCCCTTCTATTTCCCATGACTGGATGCCTTGATCTTAAGTTTTTATAATGTTGCATTTTAAGCCAGATTTTTCACTCTCCTTTTTTACCATCATCGAGAGGCTCTTAAGTTCCTCTTCGTTTTCTGCCATTAGAGTGATACCATCTGCATATCTGAGGTTGCTGATATTTCTCCTGTCAATCTTGATTCCAGCTTGTGATTCATCCTGGCAGGTATTCTGCATGCTATAATTTGTATGTAAGTTAAATAAGCAGGGTGACAACATACAGCCTTGACGTACTCCTTCCCCAGTTTTGACCAGTCCATTGCTCCATGTCTGATTCTAACTGCTGCTGCTTATCCTGCAAAGAGGCTTCTCATGAGACAGGTAAAGTGGTCTAGTATTCCCGTCTCTTTAAGAATCTTCCACAGTTTGGTGTGATCCACACAGTCAAATGGAGCAGGTATAGATGTTTTTCTGGAATTCTTTGCTTTCTCTCTGATCCAAGAAACGTTGGGAATTTGATCTCTAGTTCCTCTGCCTTTTCTATATCCAGCTTGTACATCTGGAAGTTCTCAGTTCACATACTGTTGAAGCCTAACTTGAAGGCTTTTGAGCATGACCTTGCTAGCATGTGAAATGAGTGCAACTGTGTGGTAGTTTGAACATTTTTTCGCATTACTTTTCTTTGGGATTGGAATGAAAACTGACCTTGTCCTGTCCTGTGGCCACTGCTGAGTTTTCCAAATTTGCTGCCATATTGAGTGCAGCACTTTAATACCATCGTCTTTTTGGATTTTAAGTAGCTCAGCTGGAATTCCATCACCTCCACTAGCTTTGTTTGTAGCAACGTTTCCTAAGGCCCACTTGACTTCACACTCCAGGACGTCTGGCACTAGGTGAGTGGTTATCCAGGTCATTACGCCCTTTCCTACAGTTCTTCTGTGTATTGCTGCCACCTCTTCTTAATCTCTTCTGCTTCTGTTAGGTCCTGACCTTTCTGTCCTTTATTGTGCCCGTCTTTGCATGCACTGTTCCCTTGATACCTATCTCCAGTTTCCTTGATGAGAGCTCTTTCTCGTTCTATTGTTTTCTTCTCTTTCTTTGCATTGCTCACTTACAGCCCTCTTATCTCTCCTTGCTATTCTCTGGAACTCTGCATTCAGTCGGGTATATCCTTTCCTCTCCCCCTAGGCTTTCACTTCTTTCCTTTCTCAGCTATTTGTAAAGCCTCCTCAGACAAACATCTTGGTTTTGGTCACTGCCTCCTATATAATGTTATGAACCTTTGTCCGTAGTCCTTCAGGCATTCTGTCTACCACATCTAATCTCTTGAATCTATTTGTCACCTCCAGTGTATAATCATAAGAGATTTGATTTAGGTCATATCCAAATGGCGTAGTGGTGTTCCCTGCTTTCTTCAACTTAAGCCTGAATTCTGCAATAGTTCAGTTCAGTTGCTCAGTCATGTCCAATTCTTTGTGACCCCATGGACTGTAGCACGCCAGGCCTCTCTGTCTATCACCAACTCCCAGAGTCTACCCAAACTCATTTCCATTGAGCCGGTGATGCCATCCAGCCATCTCATTCTCTGTCCCCCTCTTCTCCTCCTGCCTTCAATCTTTCCCAGCATCAGGGTCTTTTCAAATGAGTCAGCTCTTCGCATCAGATGGCCAAAGTACTGGAGTTTCAGCTTCAGTATCATTCCCTCCAGTGAACACACCCAGGGCTGATCTCCTTTAGGATGGACCGGTTGGATTTCCTTGCAGTCCAAGGGACTCTCAAGAGTCTTCTCCAACACCACAGTTCAAAAGCATCAATTCTTCGGTGCTCAGCTTTCTTCACAGTCCAATTCTCACATGACCAGTGCAAAAACCATAGCCTTGACGAGATGGACCTTTGTTGACAAAGTAATGTCTCTGCTTTTGAATATGCTATCTAGGTTGGTCCTTTCCTTCCAAGGAGCAAGAGTCTTTTAATTTCATGACCCCCAAAAATAAAGCCAGCCACTGTTTCCCCATCTATCTGCCATGAAGTGATGGGACCAGATGCCATGATCTTCGTTTTCTGAATGTTGAGCTTTAAGCCAACTTTTTCACTCTCCTCTTTCACGTTCATCAAGAGGCTTTTTAGTTCCTCTTCACTTTCTGCCATAAGGGTGGTGTCATCTGCATATCTGAGGTTGATATTTCTCCCGGCAATCTTGATTCCAACTTGTGCTTCTTCCAGCCCTGCATTTCTCATGATGTACGCTGCAATAAGGAGTTCATAATCTGAGCCAGAGTCAGCTCCAGTTGGCTCTACGTAAAGAAACAAACAAACAAAATAAATTCTCAAATAAACTACCTAACTTTCCACTTAAAATACTAGAAGAAGAAGACCAAAGTCCAAACTTAACAGAAGGAAGGAAATAATAAAGATGAGAGTGGAAATAAATTAGAGACCAAAAAGTGTTAGAAAAGATCAACAAAAATAATAGCTATTTTTTTTTTGAAAAGATAAAATTGATAAACCTGTAGCCAGAGTTATCAAGGGAAAAAAGAGTGGCCCAAATTTTAAAACTTAGAAATGAAACAGAAGTTACAACCAATATCTGAAAAATACACACCATCATATGGAACTACTATGAACAGTTATATACCAACAAATTGCATAACTTAGAAGAAATGGATAAGTTCCTTGACACACAATCTTCCAAGACTGAATCAGGAAGAAATAGAAAATCTGACCAGACTGACTATGAAATTGAATCAGTAATTTTAAAACTCCCAATAAATAAAATTCCAGGGCTAAATGACTTCACAGGTGGATTCTATCAAACACGTGTCCTTCTCAAACTATTCCAAAAAACTGAAGTGAAGCGAACACTTCCAAACTTATTCTCTGAGGCCAGCCTCACTCTGATATCAAAACCAGACAAACTCACTATAAAAAGAGAAAATTACCAGCTAATATCCCTGATGAACAAAGATGCAAATAGTCTCAACAAAATATTATCAAATTGAATTCAACAATAAATAAATATGTTCATACATCATTATCAAGTAGGATTTATTCCAGGGATGCAAAAATGGTTCAGTATATGCAAATCAATCAGCATGAAACACCACACTAGCAAAACAAAAGATAAAAGTCACGTGATCATCTCAGTAAATAACTAACCAAAAAAGCATCTGACAAAATTCAATACCCATTTGTGATTTTTAAAAAACCCAAACTCTCAACAAAATTGCTATAGAGGGAATGTACCTCAACATAATAAATACCATTTGAGACAAACACACAGCTAACATCATAGTCAACGGTGAAAATCTAAAAGCTTTTCTTTGCACCATTTCTATTTAACACAGTATTGGAAGACACAGCACTCAGACAACAAAAGGCATCCAAGCTGGAGCAAAGAAGGAGCACTGCCACTGTTCACAGATGACTCGATGCTATACAGAGGAAACCCCAGAGCCTCCACCAACAAACCGTTAGAAATATCATAGTAAGGACAGGAAACTTGCAGCATACAAAATTAGCATTCAGAGTTCTGCTGCTTTTCTGTACACTAATAATGAATTATCAGAAAGAGAAAATAAGAAAACAATCTCACTTACAATCAAGTCAGATAAAATAAAGCCCCTAGGAATAACTGTAACCAAGAAAGGAAACTACCTGTACTGTGAAAACTATAAGACACTGAAGAAGGAAGTTGAAGACCATATGTATAAACGGAAAGCTATCACTTGCACATGGATTAGCAGAGTTAATATGTTAAAATGACCGTACAACCCAAGGCAGCCTACAAAGTCTCTGTCAAATACCAATGACATTTTTTTCACTGAAATAGAGAAAATGACTCCTGAGTGTGTATGGAACCATAAAAGACTTCAAATAGCCAAAGCAATCTTGAGAAGGAAGAAAGAAGGCATCACACGTCTTGACTTCAAACTATATTACAAAGCTATAATAATCAAAACAGAGTGGTACTGCCGCAAAACCAGTCACATAGACAGTGGAACGGAAGGAGGAGCCCAGAAATAAGCCCACGCACACATTAATGGTCAATTAATCTACAACAAGGAAGAAAAAATATGATGGGGGAAAGACGGACTCTTCAATAAGTGGTGTTGGGAAAACCAGGCAGCTACAGGTAAAAGCATGAAGCTGGACCACTACGTCACACCGCACACAAAAGGAAATCAAAGCGGACTAAAGACTCGGAAGTTAAGGCCGGAAACCACACAACTCCAAGAAGAAAACAAAGGCAGTATTGTCTCTGATATCATCATCCTTAACAATACTTTTATGGATCCGTCTCTTCAGGCAAAGGCTTTTAAAAAAGCAAAAATAATCAAATGGGACTACATCAAGCTAAAAAGCATTTGCACAGTGAAGGAAACCATCGCCAAGATGAAAAGGCCACCTACTGAACAGGAGAAGATATTTGTAAATGATATGTCTGATAAGGCATTCCTACCCGAAATATATAAAAACTCATACAAGTCGATATGTTTTAAAAAAGCCCAATCTGACTTTAAAATGGGCAGAGGACCTGAATAAGCATGTTTCCAAAGCAGACAGACAGTTGGCCAACATACACATGAAAAGATGCTCAATATCACTAACCAGCAGGGAAATTCAAATCAAAAACTCCGTGAGATACTACTTCACATCTGTCAAAATGGCCCTCACCAAAAAGACAATGAATACGTGTTGGCGGGGATGTGGAGGAAACGGAACCCTCAGCCACTGTTGGTGGGAATGGAAACTGGGGGGGCCACCATGGAAAACAGCATGGATCAAAAGTCAAAACCAGAACTAGGACACAGCCTACAACCCCGCTTAGGTATCTGTAACCCAAAGAAAAGGGAGACACTAATTTGAAAAGACATGCACCCCAAAGACGCTGGGAAAGACGGAAGGCAAAAGAAGAGGGTGGCAGGGGATGAGTTGGTGAGATGGCATCACCAACTCGATGGACATGAGTTTGAGCAAGCTCCAGGAGTTGGTGATGGACACGGAGGCCTGGCGTGCTGCAGTCCACAGGGTTGCAAAGAGTTGGACACAACTTAGCAACTCAACAATGGCAAAACACCCTGATATTCACAGAAGCAATATTTACAACGGCCAAGATATGGAAGCAATCTAAGCACCCACTGACAGATGAGCATAAAGCAAGTGTGGCCTGTTCATACTATGGAACACTGCCGTGGCTGTTCAGCCGCCAAGCAGCGTCCAACTCCTTGCGACTCCATGGACTGCAGCATGCCACACTTACAGCTGGAGGGCTTTGCGGCCTGGAAGGACTCCTGAAGCTCCAGGACACACGAACCTGTCTTCTGCATCCTTTCTGAGACTCACGCTGCCGCTCCCCACCTCTGCAGAACACAGAATGCTGGGTTCTGCGCAGAATCCCGACACCTACAAATTCCAGGCCCTTTATGTCAACCGGCAACATTCCAGGCCCAGTGCCACTGCCCTTGCCCATCCCAAGCTGTACCCAGGCTGCACCCATCTTGGGTTCCCTGACCGCCCCACCTCCAGCTCCCCGGCCGTCCCCTCCCGAGGTTCCCCTGACCTTATCTGGCCCAGGCCCCAGCCTCCATCCCCAGCACCGCCCCTCCCCTCATGCT
>SJYV01036168.1:114107-144209 GCA_006410875.1 Neotragus pygmaeus | reverse complement strand
GAAGGCTTTCTTATCTCTCCTTGCTATTCTTTGGAACTCTGAATTCAAATGGGTATACCTTTCCTTTTCTCCTTTGCCTTTCACTTCTTTTTTTTTTCTTTATAATCATGTTGTCTTTATCTATTTATATATATATTTTTTTTTACTTTATTTTACTTTACAATACTCTATTGGCTTTGCGAAACATCAACATGAATCCTTCATAGCTATTTGTAAGGCCTCCTTAGACAATCATTTTGCCTGTTTGCATTTCTTTTTCTTGGGGATAGTCTTTATCACTGTCTCCTGTACAATGTCACGAACCTCCGTCCATAGTTCATCAGGCACTCTGTCCATCAGATCTAATCCCTTAAATCTATTTCTCGCTTCCACTGTATAATCGTAAGGGATTTAAGTCATACCTGAATGCTCTAGTGGTTTTCCCACTTTCTTCAATTTAAGTCTGAATTTGGCAATAAGGAGTTCATGATCTGAGCCACAATCAGCTCCCGGTCTTATTTTTGCTGACTGTATAGAGCTTCTCCATCTTTAGCTGCAAAGAATACAATCAAGATGATTTGGGTATTGACCATCTGGTGATGTCCATGTGTAGAGTCTTCTCTTGTGTTGTTGGAAGAGGGTGTTTCCTATGACCAGTGCATTCTCTTGGCAAAACTCTATTAGCCTTTGCCCTGCTTCATTCTGTACTCCAAGGCCAGATTTGCCTGTTACTCCAGGTATCTCCTGACTTCCTACTTTTGCATTCCAGTCCCCTATAATAAAAATCTTTTTGGGGTGTTAGTTCTAGAAGGTCTTGTAGGTCTTCATAGAACCATTCAACTTCAGCTTCTTCAGCATTACTGGTCGGGGCACAGACTTGGATTACTGTGATATTGAATGGTTTGCCTTGGAAATGAACAGAGATCATTCTGTGGTTTTTGAGATTGCATCCAAGTACTGCATTTCAGACTCTTTTGTTGACCATGATGGCTACTCCATTTCTTCTGAGGGATTCCTTGCCGCAGTAGTAGATATAATGGTCACCTGAGTTTAAATTCATCCATTCCAGTCCATTTTAGTTCGCTGATTCCTAGAATGTCAGTGTTCACTCTTGTCATCTCCCGTTTGACCTCTTCTAATTTGCCTTGATTCGTGGACCTGACATTCCAGGTTCCTATGCAATATTGCTCTTTACAGCATCGGACCTTGCTTCTATCATCAGTCACATGCACAGCTGGGTGTTGTTTTTGCTTTGGCTCCATCCCTTCATTCTTTCTGGAGTTATTTCTCCACTGATCTCACAGGCATTGGAGGGACTGTGAGGAGATACCCCATGTCCAAAGGCAAAGGATAAGCCATAGAGATGGTAGGAGGGGCAAAATCGTGTTTGGAATCATCCTCATACCTGCCAGAGACGCTTAGAGGGCTCAAACATACCTTGTGCCCACCAGGACCCAGAGACGCCACAGATACTGCGCCAGAACTGTCTGTGAGTGTCTCCTGTGGAGGTGCGGGTCAGCATGGCCTGCTGCAGGGGCAGGGGCTCTGGCAGCAGCAGACCTGGGTATGGCATAAGCCCTCTTGGAGGAGGTTGCCATTAACCGCACCGTAGAGGTGCCAGAACTTACACAGGACTGAGGAAACAGACTCTTAGAGGGCACAAACAGAAACTTGTGTGCACCAGGACCCAGGAGGAAGGAGCAGTGACCCCACAGGAGGCCGACTGAGACTTGCCATGAGTGTCCAGGAGTCTCCGACAGAGGCGTGGGCCGGCGGGGGCCTGCTGCAGGGTCGGGGGCACCGAGTGCAGCAGTGCGTCATGGGACCTTTGGAGGAGGTCGCCATTATCCTCATCATCTCCACCATAGTTTGGCCTCAGGTCAAACAGCAAGGGAACACAGCCTGGCCCAGCAACAGGAAATTGTATTAAAGATTCACTGAGCATGGCCCTGCCCATCAGGACAAGACCCAATTTCCCCCTCAGTCAGTCTCTCCCATCAGGAAGCTTCCATAAGCCTCTTATCCTTCTCCATCAGAGGGAGACAGACTGAAAACCACATCACAGAAAACTAACCAAACTGATCACATGGACCACAGCCTTGACTAACTCAATGAAACTATGAGCCATGCCGTGCAGGGCCAGCCGGGACGGACGGGTCATGGTGGAGAGTTCTGACAAAATGTGGTCCACTGGAGAAGGGAATGGCAAACCACTTCAGTATTCTTGCCTTGAGCACCCCATGAACAGTATGAAAAGGCAAAAAGTAGGACCCTGAACGATGAACTCCCCAGGTCAGTAGGTGCCCAATATGCTACTGGAGAAAACTGGAAAAATGACTCCAGAAAGAATGAAAACTTACAGGTAAGCAGGTGAAAACCACAGTGTAAGAAAATCGTTTGTAGAATCTGAGCGCAGCCTTGTACAGTCTCATCCGGGGTTGCTTCCTAAGCACGCTAGCAAGCTGGGCCCTCAAAGACAGGACGGATGGAGTGGAGCACAGAGCGGACACTTCCACATGGCCAAGTCCAGCCGGGGGAAGGCCATTCCCATGGGAGCCGGAGACGGGGTGGGGTGTGCTTTAGGGAGTCCTCACAAGTCAGGGAGAGCAGAACTCCCCAGGAGAAGCAGGCAAGCGGAAAAACAAATGCAGAATCTACGTGTGGAAGTGAGCTGTGAGCTGAGGGGTGCGGCACCCCGGGGACTGGACGGGCCGACACCACCAGAGCCCAGGGCTGGTGGGGCGGGGGAGGGACACGACCAATGACCTCCAGAGGGCGAGCCATGGACGCACAACAAAGGTGTGAAGAGCGAATCCCCGTGAATTTAGACAAAGTGGAAAATGGGCCAACAGCATGTGTGCAGCGGCCTTGCACGTGTGGACGGTGAACCTACATGGCCATCAAAGTGGCATCAGGCAGAGGCGCTGGGGTTCCTGCGTGGAAGTGACAGGACCCCACGGGGTGCTAGGAAGGCAGGTTAAGGTTCAAAGTGAGCCTTTCTGTCTTGATGATGGATGGATGGAGTGCATGGAAAAGCACACACATGTGCACGGGGTGCTGGAGAACATACGTGCATGTGGGCACGTGTGCACAGATTAAAACCGAAACACGTTCAGGGGTGTTATCCTTGAGTAGACTGGGATGCTTTCTGCTGACTTCATCTTGCACAGCCAGAACAAAGACTCTTTTCATTTGGGGAAAATGATGTTGCCGATAAACAGCACAGATGTTCACGGCCTGGATTACAATGTGACCATGCTCCCACTGCAGATATGCACATGTGTGTGGTGTGCACACGTTACATATGACGCCTTCTGTAGTTCAGTCGCTCAGTCATGTCCGACTCTCTGTGACCCCAGGGACCGCAGCACGCCAGGCCTCCCTGTCCATCACCAACTCCTGGGCTCGCTCACACTCATGTCCATTGAGTCGGTGATGCCATCCAACAATCTCATCCTCTGTTGTCCCCTTCTCCTCCCACCTTCAATCTTTCCCAGCATCAGGACCTTTTCAAATGAGTCAGCTCTTCACATCAGGTGGCCAAAGTTTTGGAGTTTCAGCTTCAGCATCAGTCCTTCCGATGAACACCCAGGACTGATCTCCTTTAGGATGGACTGGTTTGGGGACTCTCAAGAGTCTTTTCCAACACCACAGCTCAAAAGCATCAATTCTTCAGCACTCAGCCTTCTTCATGGTCCAACTCTCACATCCATACATGACTACTGGGAAAACGATAGCTTTGACTTACAGACCTTTGTCAGCAAAGCGATGTGTCTGCTTTTTAATATGCTGTCTAGGTTTGCCATAGCTTTTCTTCCGAGCATCTTTTAACTTCATGGCTGCAGTCACCATCCACTGTGACTTTGGAGCACAAGAAAATACAGTCTGTCACTGTTCCTGCTGGTGTCTATATAGACTCAGATGAAATTGGAAGCACACACCCCCCAGTGTCGACCGCGGTCACCTCCAGGTGCTGGGATAGCGTCATTCCTGTTTCTTTCTTTTCTGTATGCGTGCTCTGTGACTTGCAGTCATCGTCAGCAAAGTTCTCCTTCTGGCAGAGGTAGTGGGAGGCACCCACATCCCCCTCCTCCAGGAAGGCGCTCCTCAGCCTCGGCACGTGTCCCAGGGTGGCTTGCAGCCAGAACTGGCTGAGGCAGGTGCAGAGCCCACCCCCAGCCTCCACGGGGAGACCTCGGCACAGCTAGCCCAGCTCCAGGGCGACGGCCAGGCCCTCTCCTCTGCCCAGCTGCCTTCCTCAGCCCTGCCAGGAGCAGCAGGCAGGGCGGCCCCAGCGAACTTTCCTCGGGGAAGGAGGGAGCCTCACGAGGGAGCCTGGTCCTCAACAAGACACTCGGGAAATCAGGCCAAACCGGCACGGCTGCGGACACCGCCCTGACCAGCAAAAAGCCTGCTGGGTTGGGGTCCTCCTCTGCCGGGCTCCAACCACCCCACACCTCCTCTGCCACCTGCCCACCCCGCCGCCATTCTGCTCTCAGCAGCAAGCCCCTCCCTGGAGCACCTACCACCTTCCTGCTGGAAGATGGAGTCCCCGGCCCTCACACCTCACCACCTCTCGTCCCGCCCTCCATGGGGGCAGACGTGCCACCTGGGGACCCCCCTTCCTGGCTCACGGTCACCCTCTAGCTTCCCCTCCATCAGTTGGGGGTGATTCCCACATCCACCAGCCCCCCTAGAACAGCCCCGGCAAAGCAGACGTTCAGTAAATGCACATGGAAGAAACGGACGCCCAGGCCACTCGTGGAGAGCCCAGAGCCCGTGGGCAGGAGCAGGAGGCGCCGCCCCGCCCGCTGTGAGCCGTGATGAGCCCAGACACCCCCACCTCCTGGCGGCACCTCCAGAGCACGCTCCAGTCCTGACGCGCACCCACCGCCCTCCTCTCCCAACAGACAGCCGAGGCCAGGAGGCCAGAGAGACCACTGGCCAGACGCAGAGCCCCTGGCCTGGGGAGGGGCGCATGCACGCGTGCTGCGGATTTAGGCGTGGCCGAGTGCTTGGGACCCCATGGCCTGTCGCCCACCAGGCTCCTCTGTCCATGGGGCTCTCCAGGCAATAGCACTGGAGTGGGTTGCCACGCCCGCCTCCAGGGGATCTTCCCCACCCAGGGATCGAACCTGCGTCTCTTATGTGTCCTGCACTGGCAGGCGGGTTCTTTTATCACCAGCGCCACCTGGGAAGCCGGGCCAGGGTGGAGAGGGTTAAAACCCCTCCAAGGGGGCCACTTTATTTCAGAGTCAGCGAAGAGTCCTCAGGGCCAGCAGCCCAGAGGCGGCCCCACAGGTGGGTGCCAGCAGAGGCCTCTTCACTGAGATCCATCCACCCTCCAGGACTCCTCCTCCTGCTGCTCCCCTAGAAAAGAAACTGGCAGGGAGTGGGGAGCCTGGAGGTGAGGGGCCGGGCCGTCCCCGAGGAGCCCACGTGCACGCACAGGCCAGTGGCTGCTGCTGGAAGCATCACCCAGAGCGGTCTCTGCTCTCGGCCCCCCGCGTCCCACCGCAGCAGGGGCGCCTGGAGCCCAGGGCTCGACCTGGGGTAAGCGCTGCACAGGCACACTCTGCTCAGAGCTCACACGTGTGCAGGATACACGGTGAGAACCAGCTGTCAGGGCAACTGCTCCTCAGAGATGACCCAGGCCTCTGTCCTGCAGCCCCCGAGGTGAGGGCGCTGTGGCCAGATCCAGGGTGCCCCCCACAGCAGTCTGCTACTAAAAGACCCATTTCACAGAGTGGGAAATGGAGGTGATGCTGTGGATCAGAGTTCCAGGGGCATGGGCCCAAGGGCAGGGGTCCGTCCAGCCTCTCCCCTGGAGCCGAGGACAGCCTAAGAAAGAGCAGGACACCCCTGCTTCCCCCCCGACCCCAACAGGGCCCAGGCTGCCTGGCCATGTCCCAGGGGACAGCTCTGCACAGCACCCCGCCCACCAGTGGCCTCGCCAGAGCAGCAGGGCCAGGGAGAGTCACCGCCCTCAGCCCCGGCCTCTGCCCGCTGCGTGCCTCCCTGTCCCCACACAGGCCCCCTCCCCGGGAATGCCACAAAGTGGCTGGAACTGGGGAGATTTCGGGGCACGACCGGGTGGCCCTCCCGGCCGGCGGCAGCCCGCCCCCGCCCGGCCTCACCGATGGCCGTGAGGGCGGCGCAGTCCTTCTTGTGGAAGTCGGACCAGGCCTTGGTCTTGCAGTATTTGCTGCAGGTCAGGATCCCATAGCAGCGGGTGCAGGGTGCCAGGCGCACCCCGATGGAGCGGCCGCACTGGTAGCAGAACTTGAAGAAGGGAATCCTGCAAGGGAGCGGGGGGCAGTCAGGGGGCGCCCCGCGCGTGTGCCTGAGGCCCTGGGCGCCGGGACCCGCGCATCCTGTGCTCAGAGCGGACAGCTCACGAGTCCTGAACACGCTTAGACCAGGACTCGTGANAAGTGTGTCGAAGGGTTCGTGGGAAGCTTCCCCTCTTCTCACTCTCCCTGCTGGAATGCAAGCATGATGGCTGGATGGCTGGATGACTGCAGCCCTCACCTCTCAGCACTAGACGTTACACTGGTGATCTGTCCTTGACCTGATGAGGACGTGGCCTATGGTGTCTGCTGACTTTGTTTCCTCTTAACTTTTCAAATCCAAAATCAGTACAAAGGACAGAGGCGTGTGAGCTAGAAAGAGCTGTGCTCCAAGCCCAGGCCTCCAATTTACTGACCAGGGGCCTTGGGCAGCCTGCCTTCCTGGAACCTTGCTGTCCCCAGCCTCAGCCTGGGCTCGCCACCCCTCTCTGGCGGGGTTGGGGGGGGGGTGTGTGCAGTGACACAGCCCGAGGATGCGTTGGTGAGATAGGGATGTTCCAGAGCAGGTGGTCCCTTGCCAGCATTGTGCGGGTGCCCACCCCCACGCAGGCCCTCACAGCCCCCATCGGGGTGGCACATGTGATCCCCACCCTGGGCAATGACAAAGACCTGTTGCAGGCCTGTGACGCTGCTGCTGTCTCGTTGTACAGGCAAGTAAACGGAGGTTCTGTGCATCATGCACTCAGGGGCTCTCTGGCCCGCTCCCCAGCTCCCCTGAGGCCCCTCACACCCTTCCTCCAAAGGGTTCCTGCACCTGCTGCGTGCAAGCTGATCCCAAAGTGGACAGGAGGCAGTGGCACCAGATGGGGTCACCGTCGGGGGGCCGATGGGCTGGCAGCACAGATGTGTGTGACCGCCGCCTGCAGTAAGACGGTGACTTCACAAGGCGACCCAGGCCCCCACCCCCAGGTACATAGGCCTGCGTGTGGTCACGTGTCCCCAGCACGTGCTCTAAAATAACATGTCCATGCACACGAGTTCCATAACACTTCCTATCCTATCTCAACAAAGGGTGTCCCAGCTCACTGCCAACCTGACCCCGTCCCCCGAGTCCGGGGCCCACTCAGGGAGGATGACCTGTAGCTGGGGGACCCTGGTCTGGACCACAGCAGCCAGGGGCAGACAGGCCCAGCTCTGCTCGCGTGGCCACGGGGAGGCCTGGCTCAGCCCACCAGGGCTGAGGGCTCACCACCCCACACGTGCATATGTACACACATGCACACGGACACACACAGCGACCTACAAGCTCACATACACACCTGCACACAGACTCGGGCACTCACGGGTGCGCTTCAAGGCGCCTGTGAACACCCAGAAGGCCGCCTCACCCTGTGGCTGTCCTCCCGCTCACAGGCCACGTGCAGGGCCGTCCTGCCCCCCTCGTCGGGGACTGACGTGTGCTTGCTGTAGTAGGTCCCAGGCGGGCCCGCTTCATTGTTGAGCTTCAGGCTGGAAGGCAGCAGGTCCAGCTGTGGGCAGACAGAGGGGCTGAAGGTGGCCCCCAAGCCCTTCCTCCCAGAGTGCAGAGACCCACCATGTGCCGCCCGGGCCCTGTGCCCCCTGCAGGCAGCAGCTCCCACCCAGAGCTCCCCCGGGGCGGGGCTGCCTCCCCAGTCCACAGGCCCGCAGCGTGCCCTGTAGGCCACCCGGACTCCTCGAGCCCGCCCTCCCCTCCTGGCCCCTTGCCCTCGGGCGCCGGGGGCTGAATGAGGCTCGAGTGGATGCGAGGATGAGAGGCAGAGCTGCTGTGCTCCAGGGGCTCAGCTTGGAGGAGGAAGGCTGGGAGGGCTGCATGGAGGAGGGGGCCTCAGCATGACCTTGCTGAGGCAGGGGGGTTGCTGCATGTGCCAGGATGTACGCTCTGCCTCACCAGCCCTGCACCCCAGAACCCCCACCTGGTGGCTCCAGGCCCCACCTCTGGCCCCTAGACCCTTTTGCAGCGTCACCCCCGACCCGGCAGCCTGCCCTGTCCCCTGAGGGTCCATTCCCCTCCCCACCACATGTTGGAGCAGGTTGGCAGGGGGCACCAGGCCCTGAGCCCTGGCCGGGGGAAACGAGGCTCCCTGAGGTTGTGGCAGACCCGGAGGACACGGGCAGGGGGCACCAGGTCCCCAGGGCGGGCCTGGGGACACGAGGCTCCCTGAGGTTGGGGCGGACCCAGAGGACACGGGCAAGGGGCACCAGGCCCTGAGCCCTGGCCGGGGGACACGAGGCTCCCTGAGGTTGGGGTGGACCCAGAGGACATGGGCAGGGGGCACCAGGCCCTGAGCCCTGGCCGGAGGACACAAGGCTCCCTGAGGTTGGGGCGGACCCAGAGGCTGCCCGAGGAGGCCCACAGCCTGACTCCCCCGGGCACATCAGGAGCTCAGAGCCACAGGGCTCAGGGCTGGCCTTCTCAGACGGCGGCAGCCTAGAGGTGGCCCAGGGGTCGGAGGGGCGGCTAGGAGGAGGTGGGGCAGGAGAACCCGGCCAGGGAGCGCAGCCCCGGGCAGATGCATCTCCAGGCAGAAGGGCACCCCCGAGTGGAGTGAGAGACAGCTTCCTACAGAACGCCCTCCCGGGGGCCCAGCTGCCCCCGTGAGGACCCCTGGGCTCTGTGAGCTGCCTGAAGAAGCAGGTTCTCACATTCATCAAGCGTGCGTGCCTCTCCCACACTACAGGCCTGTGTGCAGAGTATTCACACTCGGTGCCCAAGCCACACTGCCTCCCTCTGCCCCAGACAGGCCTCGGCTCGCACAGATGACCGTGGGTGTGTCCAGGCATACGCTGTCCGGCCTGCGGCTCACAGAGCGTCGGGCACCCTCCTTTAGGGACCTCACACCGCCTGCAAAGGGACCCCACCCTCCACGGGGCAGACGCCCACCTTGCCCTCTTTGTACACATCGTCCTGGTCGGCTGCCCTGGCATCCACATCAGTGATGGCGTGGAGCAGCAGCTCTGTTATCTTGACGCCCTCCTCCCTGGGGAGGGCGGCTGCGATGTGGAGAGGGGTCAGGGCCCCCAGCTGCAGAGGAAACACAGGCGGGTGAGGGTGCAGCCCCGACTTCCCAAGGAGCGACAGCTGTCAGCCTGAGGGTGGGGTTCTGTGTGAACAAGGCCTGTGGGGCCCCTGTCCAGGGTGAGAGTGTGGCTGTCTGCCCCCCGCCTGCTCAGGTCCCCAAGGCACCACGTTCCCGTCATCCTGGGACATTCGGGACAAGCGGCCCGCCCACAGGGACCACAAACACATGGCACAACCCACCCGTCTGCTCTGATTCATGACACTCGTCCGCCAGGGTGACACGGGAAAGCAGGCCCTGGTGGCCCAGCTTCCTATTAGACCAACTGTCCCCGCCCTCCTCCAGGAGGTTTCAAAGATGAAGTCCAATCGGTGAACCCAAAAAGGTCCTGTGAGATCCTCCTGGGTCTGACACCTGAAATCCCACTTCCCTGCACCCCTGCACTCACACCCAAGAAAAAAGAGGAAATAAACGACACGGCTCAGGGGCCCGGAAGGTGGGCAAGTAGCCAGAGCGAGACTGGCAGCCTTTTCAAAAGTCAACACCTCTGAATAGGAGAGACCTAAGTGGCTGACAAGTGACACAGCCAGGGAGGAAGCGCAGATGCTACGGGTGACCGTCAGAGTCGGCCCGTGGCACCCACCACCGCTGGCCCCTGCCGCTGGCCCACCTCGGGCGGGAACTGGATGTCCGTCCTGGCCCGGTTCTCCAGCAGCAGCCTCACCCCATCCACGTCCCCGGCCTTGACGGCGAAGAAGAGGACCTGCATGGGCACGCGGCACAGGTTGGGGTCAGCGCCGCGCTGCAGCAGGAGGGTGATGGTTGCCCACCTGCGCCTGTGTCTGGAAGGAACAGGGAGACCGTCACGGGCTGGCGGAGGGGCTACGCGCGGCCCGCAGCCCAGACATGCCCCGGGCCGGAAGGAGCCCCCGCCGCGGGCACTGGCGAGGCCTGACGCGCTGCACGCCGTCCCCGGGGTCCTGCCTCGCCAAGACTGTAGCCCTTCTCTGCTCCAGGGCAGCCCACCCCGAGCAGGCTGGCCTGGCCAAGCTCAGGTCCAGCTGCGGCCCTGCCCGACTTCAGCCCCGGTCCCCACAGCCTCTCTGAGGTCACCTGTGATACGGGGTGGGGGTGGGGGCCAGTCTTCCTCCTGGGGCGGCCGTGAGGAGATGATGTACATTGCCTGGCACCCATAGGGTCCAAGCTTGTACACACAGACCAGACATGCGCATATGTATGTAAATGCACACACCTACACACACACAGATACAACATCGCATGTAAAATCCCACGGACAGAGGAGCCTGGTAGGCTGCAGTCCATGGGGTTGCTAAGAGTCGGACTCAACTGAGCGACTTCACTTTCATGCATTGGAGAAGGAAATGGCAACCCATTCCAGTGTTCTTGCCTGGAGAANCAGGTCTGTAGACCCGAAGGTGCAGAATAAATACCTGCCAGCTGTCTGCTCTGACCAATCTGAGTACCTGAAAATGGAGACAGTGCGGTGACTTCCTAGAGTTTTCAGACCTAATGCCTCTAGTCCGAGAAAGTCACACCCACTCACACTTATCCTGCTTGTCACTGACTCCATCCCACCTGGCCCGATCCGAGGCTTTCCACTAGCTTTCTCTGGGCTCACTTCAGAAGCTCCCTTGCCCAGATTATCCTGAAGTATATCCTAGGCCAAGCCATGAATGAGGAGCTATTCATGTTCTGGGAAGATAAGGTTGCATCTGTCTTAAGAGCTGGATGCTAAACATTCACCTTCCAGGTTAAGTCTCCCTTTCATCTCCCCATGTCCTCCTCCATCCCCCTAAAAGCTAGAAGTTTCAAGCAACTGCCACAAGAGAGCTTCCCCTCTTTCCCGGCATCCTAGACTGACTACTGAGGGACACAGAGACTAGACCATCTTCTCTCCATGTGTCAGAGGTCAAAAGACCCCCACTGGCCTGCCATCCAGATAAAGTCCTCTCCATTACCATTATCTTAGGCAGGGCTGTAGCTCTGGAAGTTATCTGTTTGTTAGTATAAAAACAATGCACTTCGGCAAGTGCTCCTAACTGATCAGCAACCTCGGTCACCAAGCAGGACTTCTGAGGAACCCAGGAGGGGGAAAGCATTACCTGGTTTTGAGGGTTATGTGGGCAGTGTTGAAAGCTTATGGGGTTGATAGAGCAATGTCTGACTGAAGTAGCTTAAGGGTTTCATAAGGGCAGATGCACTGGTCCTTAACCATGATGGCTTATTTTAATAGCAAGAGAGAGGCTGAAACAGAAGATTGCCAGGGGAGGCAGCAGGGAGGTAGCTGAACACGAAGGATAATTTCACACTGGAATTGGGGCTCTCAAACTTATTACATGCCTAAATCCTGTGCCTTTTCCATAACAGCAAGTTGGGAAGACCTCCGTCATTAAAGCTTAGGAAAGTGGTGAGAGTGGGGAAGGCCTGCCTGGCTCACCCAGACCTCACCCAGAAAGGGGAGCACCATCCTCTTCTTTGCCTGAATAACAGCAGGACAGGAAGAGTAGTGGTGGGAATTGGATGGAAGGACAAGGTTTGTCTTTTTCCTCAAACATTATCTCTGGATGAGGTCTGGCCTCCTGGCAGTGCAGAACCAGACACCTGAAGCAGAGGTGTCATGGGCCAGGACAGGGCCCCGCCTTACAGCAGGGCCCTGAGCGAAAGGAGGGTCAGTTCACCATGCCACTCAGACCTTTACCCTTCACCTTACTCAACGCCCAAGTCCGGAACTAAATGGGTAAGCAGACTCCCACCCATGGATGAGGGGACCCTGGTCCACCTAGGAGCACCTGAGGCACAGGGCCCTCTACTGGAGTCCCTAAGTCTACCAGAAGATGATGAGCATGGCGAGGTTCAGGGTTAAACCCGTTACAACTTGAGGGGCAAAGTCACAAAGCCCTCAGACTCTGGGACCCGATTCATTTTGGCTCCCTTTGGGGGTCTCATGGGAAACAGTAAGCAGTGTGGGGCTGAGCCTCATCACTTCACTCTCCCCAGTCCAGAGTACCCTTTACCCCTCTGCTGAAACAAAGAGCAGTCTGGAGTGGGACCAGAAGCAGCACTACCCTCACCAACAAACCCTGTGCCACGGCTGCTGCACATCAAGGATGAAGGTCTGCTCCAAAGCTGCATAAAACAAGTTTAATTTCCAACCAGGGTCACAGTCATCGCGTATCCCACATTTTGAGCAAGGAGAGAGAAGGTGAGTTATTAAACATACACAGTCTACATTCCAGAGGAGAAAAAAAGAAGAGAAAAACCAGTTCAGAAATGCAGTTACCACTATAACACCACAAACAAACCTTTAGGGGGGAACAGGGGAAATTCCCAGGGAGAAGAAAGGCTGGAACAAAGGAAAGCAAAAAATTAAACCTACCAGAGGAAAGTAGGGGAGGGAGTGGGTAGAAGTGGAATGAAACACCCAACTCCAAAAGCGCTTTTGGGTGAATGGGAATGTAGACAGGACCGCCCCTGCCAAGGGCCTAGCAGCCTGGGATACTAACAAGATCATTTACTGCCCCCTGCTGGACAGATCCTTGAGCAGCACCCAGGCAACCTCCAAGACTGTTTCCCAACACCCTTAGCCCCACCTGTCCCTGAAGGCCCCCAAACCAAGGTGGGGAGTAGGTCTAAAATGAGATGTCAGACCCATTTGGGACTGACATCTAACTAGGCAGGGTCAGAGAGGGAGTGAGGCAGGAGAGGAGGCAAAGCCCTCACCAACCACAACGATACAGAGTGAGCAATTCTAAGGAAATTTTCCCAAGGAAAATGGAGACAAACAGGCAACAGCAGTGAAGCAGGTGAGAAGGCAAAGGAAAGAGTTCCGGGAGGCAGAGGCAACAGGAGCAGGAACCAAAAAAAAAAAANAATTCGAGTCTTGGTGATCTGTGAGGCGACGTTTCCCGAGAATAGGCCTTTCTGGGGCCTAACAGTATCAGCCTGACATCCTTCCTTCAAGCTGCTCTGAAATAGACTTCTCACCCTTCCCTGCTCCTTGGGTGCTGGTGGGGCTGGGCCTCCTCCAGACAGAATGGACCTTGTGAGCATGTGACCTAGAACCAGTGAATCGTAGTACCTGTCTCTCTGGCTTCAGTCTGACCCATCTGACCAGCCCCTTCATTGTCCCCATCTGTAGATCCCCAGCCTGGGTGCCCCTTTCACACCTGTACGGGGCAGTGAGGTGCCGCTCGGTGCCCCATCCTGAGATGCGCCCGGTCGTCATGCAGAGGGCATGGCTTAGCCCCACTCAGCACACATGGGGCATTGGGGAGAGCACTAAAGCTGTCACACACACCTGCTGGCCATGACTGTCAAGGCTGGGGGCTTTCCTTTGGTGTCTGCATCTTCATGTCTGTGTGAGTGGCTGGGGCAGCCAGTCCAGAACTCGCTGCGACAGACACCCGGAGATTCTGCGGGTGCATCTCTTCGTCCAGCAATAACCCTCACACGGCACCTGATGGGTGTGGAACCAAGAACCTCCCTCAAGATGTGACCTTAAAGTGCTCCCTCTGGACGCCCCTAGCAGCTGGCAGGGAGCAGCTGCCGCCAGCTCCTCGGCGGCCAGGGTCCTTCTCTCATGGCATTTGGGGCCAGTCAGAGGCTCCAGTGTAAGTCCATCTTTGATTTTTAGGCAGCTGCAGTTTCCCAAACATCCACCATGTAGCCCACTGCTCCTCTCACCTCACCAAGTCCCTCCTGAAGAGACTTTTATCTCAGAACGGCAGTGGGGATACAGAAAATAAATATATATAATTACTCTACATTAATATAATTAGTCTGTCTTTCTCCTGATCCAGAAATGGTTGTCCATTTTTAGCTGCTAATGGCTAAGATTATTTATGTCCATTTGTTCAAGGGCTAAAAATGGATTCATAAAAAAGAAAGCAGGGATGTTAGCCCAGACAGGGCCTTTCATCTTTTCCCTCCTGTTGTTCCCGTCTGGAGTCTATCTCCTGCCTTTTCGGGAAGTGACTCTGGTGGGTTAGGGGAGATGAGATTCACTCAAGACACTCTGTCCATTTATTTTCTTTGATGAATTAGCAGCAAGTTGACAAGATAAAACACTCTGGCTGTTCCGAAGCCCAGGGCGCCATCCCCACAGCAGCAAGGGGCCACCTTCCTGGGGAGAGGGCGGGACCATGCTGGAGAAGAAGGGTGCTGACTCAGCAGACTGCGTTCCATCAGTCTCCTCTACCAGCCCTGTTCTCTGGCCACTGTGAAAACTCAGACACTCCTGAAATGACACACGTCCTTCATGCCCACACATTCTGAAATTAAAAACAAAAGTAGGTACAAGAAGATAGCTGTATACAGACATCGTACTTACAACTTGCAGGGAGTAAATCTTTCCTTGTAGCCTGTACTGATCTTTTCACAACAGCTGCCATGTTGAACCCCATGTGCCCAGCATGGCTTTATTTTTTACATATGTCATTTCACTTCACTATCACAGATAAGTGAGGTAAGAGAGAGCAGAAATAAGAGTAAGTATAAATGGGAATGCTGAGCTTACAAACAGGTACGAGAACATATTCAGCTGGTGGTCACTGATACAGAAACAGATCTAGATTTGAAATCTGTCTCTGCATCCTCCTAGCAGTGTGGTCATGGGAACAATTGGGAGGTGGATATGATAGTCCTGCTTTAAGATCAGGAAACCACAAAATTATCAGTGGCGCATTGGGCCAACTCATTGATACGTGCAAGTTGCAGGATGGCCAAATTTGTCCCTAAAAACAATAGTCTTAATGTCATCTTTCACCACCTCTTTGATACAGGAAATGTCTAAGTTGTTTTTGAAATGAGTAGAGCAGTTAATTCAGGGACAGATCCTATCCTATGGGTGTGAAAGAGCATTCATGCCCATATTTGATTGAATGACAATATTTTGAGAGAGAGATGGAGAAGATGCTCCTCCAGGAGGGAAGCCCACTTTGGTCAATCCTGGGCTCCATCACTCACTAGGGGGCAGATCTCAAGACCAGTGGCATCATTCTAACTGGAAGTGAAGCACTGTGTGTGCGCACACATGTTTGTGTGTAAGGGAGTGAGAGCAAGAGTGAGAGAAACAGAGGGAAAGCATCATGTGTTCGACACTAAGATGTTAATCAATAGTGACAAGACCTTAGACCGCTGCCTGCTGCACATCCAGAGCTTAATAAAATCAAGGTTGCCTCTACCTGGGGTGCAGCCTCTAGGGAACATCTAATCTGGAGTTCGGTTCTCTGGCGGCGAATGCCAGCTTTATCTCCTTCGGAACCTGTGACCTTGAGCACTATGAGTAAACCTCTCTGTGACTCAGTATCCTCCCAGGAAGAGTGATACTGTTCGGAGAGCTGGGAGCATTAAATGAGCTGCAAAGAGCATGCAGCACTGAGATTGAGATGGAGTAAGCGCTTGATAAAGTTGGTTTTTGTTTGTTTTTAATTGTTACTAAGGCATAAGAACTGAGCCTGGGAGAGGCGTAGCCTGAAAATTAACCTGGAAACACTCCATTCTCCACCCTGGATATTGTCTTTTCTTGAACCCGTCACCCCTACTTTGAGAGCTCAGTTTCCTCCTGGCACTAGCAGAGGCAGTTTCTTTACCTGATGTGATGAAGAGGGCACGTGTTCTTTGGCAGGTAGATCATTGTTTTGCCCTTCCCTGCATCTCCTCCACCTCACCCACTCCCCATTGGACTGATGTGATCGTCAACACCAGATGGATAACACCCCAGACAGGAGTGGGGATGTGCCGGGAGTCTTACTTTCATGAGCATCACACTCCTGACGATGGATATGGTTGGAGGGCGGTACTGACACACTCTCCTGCTCATAGATTATCTCCATCCTGGCTGTAGTCAGCTCCGCAGGACAGGAGCACACAGGGGGCCTGCCACCCTATCTCTCATGTTCCCGGAGCTGGCAGCAAAGCTTCTTCTTCCCAGAGAAACTTTCTACTCCATCAACCACAAAAATAATATTGCAGGTGCATCTCCATGGGTCTCCTGGCAAATCCCATTTTCAGGCTTAACCTTTCTATCAAGGGTGCAGAGAAAAAGAAAACGGGCCCTACGGCACTTCCTGGCTCAGGCTGATGGGAGGAACGTGGACACCTGAGCCCCTTTCACAGATCAGGTCAGTAGTGACGAGTCCAGACGAGGTCTGGACCGGATCATCTCAGTTTCTCCCATGTGAATGGCACTTCACAAACCCAGCGCCAGCCAGGACCTCTCCACCCACCTGTGCTAGCTCTTTGGTACCCGCTTTCTGTGGATTGTGTCTATCCAGAATCCCTCTGTTGAAGTCCCTAAAGTCCAGGCCCCAGTATCTCACAGTAGGACTGTATTTGGAGACAAGATCTTTAAAGTAGCGTGCTCGGTTGTTCAGTTGTGTCTGACTCTTTGTGAAACCATGGACTATGGCCCACCAGGCTCCTCTGCCCATGGGATTCTCCAGGCAAGAGAGTACTGATGTGGGCTTCCATTGAGGTGGTTGAGCTAAAATGAATCTGTTAGAGTAGGTTCTTATCCAAACTGACTGGTGTCCCACTAACTCAACTGACATGAATTTGAGCAACTCTGTGAGAAAGTGAAGGACAGGGAAGCCTGGTATGCTGCAGTACATGGTGTTGCAAAGAGCTGGACACGATTTTGGGATTGAACAACAACAGCAAGGAAGATGCAGCACGCAGGCAGAGATAATGCCACATGAGGACACGGCAAGAAGACAGCTGTCTGCATGCTGAGGAGGGAGGAGGCCTTGGGAGAAACCTACCTGGCTGACATCCTGGTCTCAGCCTTCTAACCACCGAGCTGTGAGTAAATTTCTGCCACTGCAGCCACCCACTCTGCAGCATTTTGTTGTTATCTGAGCAGACTAACACACCTAAATGAAGAACTGATTCCCTCAAGAAAGCTGAGACCTTGATACACTCAAAATTCAAAATCTATTTATAATATGAGAATGGGAAGAGAAGAGGTCAATCACCGGGGCTGATTGGGGGGCAATGAATTAGGGTCACTTTGCAGACTTGCATCTGAAATGCAGTGGAACAGAGCTGAAAATGTCTCTGATCTCCATTCTTTCCCAGGATAATGTGACACCGTGTGTGTTCATTAAAAAAAAATAATAAACATGGAGCAAATTCTTATGATGTGCCAGGCACTGCTTAGCTGCCAAGATTGCAAAAGATCAATGAAATATTCTCTGTGGTCTAGTGAGAGAAGTGTTCAATTTTATTGTTCACATTTGTTTATATGCCCACATACTATAATCAGATGATCCGATTCTTCCTTCACATTGTTCTCACTCCTTAAAATCATGTTCACTCACAAACATTACAAAACGAAGCTATAAACACATGAAGCTGTGTTTCCAGCGTGCCTAATGCATGCCAAACAACAGGGGTGTGTCTCAGGGTTCTGTGCCTGGTCCTGTCTTATTGGACATTTAATTTAAGCTGTGACCTAAGAAAGGATGTGAATGCATCCTATCATCTCCTAGGGCAAGCTGACAGAAGTAATGAACACCCACCAGAATCCGGAGTCTAAAGGATCTCAGTCTCTGGGAAATACAGTCCAAGATTTGGGGAAGCTGATGCAGGGTAAAGAATCAGCAGCTTCAGTCTCTGCTGAGGAGGGGCCCCATTTATCAACAGGAGAACAAACCTAGCTCTTGGCTCATCCTACATCTACTGCTCCTGTCTACTTATTACTCCCTCTGCCGGTGTTTCTCTGCTTGTCCCTCTGGATGTGGATGGTCTGAGTGATCTTTGTGGCCACGACCCTGCTGCTCGCTTCCCATTTGGAAGGTCTTTCCGGGGCACACTGCCGTAGACGACAGTTAGAACTGGCCAGCGTGCACGCATCAGCAGAAGGCACTCAGACAGGGTTTACCCGGTGCCCTAGAACGAGTCATTGAGGATAGACAGCAAAAGGCAGAGAATGTTAAGGAATGACTAAATAAATAAAGAAAACGGAAAACACGAGAGTTATGTGGTTCAAAAGAGTCAACTTCAGAATAAGTCAGAGCACCATGCCACTTTGAGGATGAAGACATATTCATCCTGGGAAGCCGCTCCAATAGGTGAGAGCCACAGGAAATTAAAGATGAGATCCATTCACCTTATTAGAACTGACTCAAATGCATTATTTTATAGCTGAGTAATACAAAATCACTGCAGATGGTGACTGCAGCCATGAAATTAGAAGACGCTTACTCCTTGGAAGAAAAGTTATGACCAACCTAGATAGTNACCAGTATTTGTTTTAGCAAACCTTACAATTTCAGAAGACTGACAAAGCAATTCTAAATACTTAAGTGTGGCCACAAAAGAAAAGGTGCTCTGGAAGCTTCTGTAAACTGGAAAAAACACAATATAAAATGCTGAAATGTTACTTTGTTCATTAGAATATATGCACTGGTATTTTTAAAAAACAAAATTAAAAAGCCTTATTTCCATAAATTTATACAAATCCCACAATGATGCTAAAGAGTATATCCAAAAAGAAATTTTTCATAGGAACAATATGTTAATATTCATTGACAATATTCAAGAATAGCTTTAAAAGTTTTTGATGAATTGGTAAACTCGATAAAAATTCAGCAAACTGACCTTTAGGACGACTGGTTTTCAGCATGTTAGTTGCTCATGTTACTAGGCATAGTGTTTGCAAGCCTGAAGATGATGGCTGAACCTATCATAGTTATGAAATTTAGTGAAGTATGACTGATGACATGTGGAAGGGGAAGCAGAGTGGTGTTTCTATTAAAATTCAGGTGAAGGCTTTGAAAAGTCAACAAAAGCCACTTTTAAAAACTGCTATCAAATTAGATGCATGTGAGACTTCTGTAAAGGATTTATGGGGGAAAAAAAATCTTTTAAAAAATTCCAAAAGAATTCTTTCGGCAGATTTTTTCTCAAGTGCTTTTAAGCTCACAGGAAGAAAGGAAGGGAAACTGGAAGGCGCAGCCCGGGCCGGAGTGCCCTACAAGCAAAGCCTCTGCTGACCCCCAGGCGACAGCTCTAAATGACCTTTTATATTGACCAAATCATGGTTAGATTTCTATCTTGTATCAGAATCACTGGAGCACATGGCAACATGTAGCTTCCTGAGTCTCACTCCTGGAGCTTCCGGTTCAGCAGGTCTGGACCAGACAAACCCTGAAAATGTGCATTCCTACCGTGTTCCTAGATGCTGCTGAAATGTGGACCACACTTTGAGAACCACTGGGCCAAGGCCTCGTGCGCAGCTGGTTTCGACTGAAAAAAGTGCCCAGCCTGAGAAGCTTGTTTTCAGTTCAGTTCAGTTGCTCAGTCGTGTCCTACTCTTTGCGATCACATGGACTGCAGCATGCCAGGCCTCCCTATCCATCACCAACTCCCAGAGCTTGCTCAAACTCATGTCCATTGATTTGGTGATGCCATTCAACTGTCTCATCCTCTGTCGCCTCCTTCTCTTCCTGCCTTCAATCTTTCCCAGCATCAGGGTCTTTTCCAGCAAGTCAGTCCTTTGCATGAGGTGGCCAAAGTACTGGAGTTTCAGCTTCAACATCAGTTAAGTTTTACTGGGCCGGGGGGTGGGGGGCAAAGTAAGGATGATACCCTGGGAGACAGCACCTCAGACAGCTCTGAGAAACTGCTCTGGAGAGGCACGGGGGGAATGTCGGTACAGAGGTGATTTTGGTGAAGACAGTACCTCCAATCCAGCACAAATTTTTTGCAGGTTACTGCTAGTGACAAGGAGCAGACATCACCATGAAGGATTTGAGTGCCTTTTTAATGAGAAGATACAAGAATTGGGCTCATAAAATTTATTCTCCTGCCGGGGTTCAGCCCCGGGGGATCCAGGGTGATTCGAAGGGTGGACGGCATTGGCAAGGAAAGACTTATTTATTAATTAATATAAGATTAGATTAGGAAAAAATAGTGTAGTGGGAAAATTAAGTGGAGAAAAGAGGCTGAATAACTTGGTTTGCGGGGAAGACCAATGAAATCTCAGGACAAGAGATTTGCACCATCTACGTGGGGCCACTGGCGTCCGTTTGAATATCGGAAAGTGCCCCGCCTTGGGCTCTCTCTCTTATGGATCTTAGAAGCCAGGACAAGTAAGTAGACCTGGTGGGCCGCCCTGGTCCAGATAGGAATTCAGCCTGAAATTAGAGTGAAGAGGAGAGGGAGGGAGGGGGAGAGAGAGAGACACGGGGGAAACTAGTCCAGCGACTAGCTCCAGCCCCTATTGTATACCTTTTTGATTGTACATAGAGATGGATGGGTAATACAAAACTATGCAGTGTTAGCAGCCCAGACTCTTATCAAAACCAGGCTTTTCTCTCTGCATACCTAAGTGTATACACAAGTCTTAGGTGATTTACATCATCTTCTAGCCCAAAAGGGCCAATTAACATTTTACAGCCTTTTTCTGATAAGGGTTTGTCAACCAGAAGACTTATTTGTGTTGATCTTCCCAAAGTCTGGTGCCACTCTCAGAAAGCACTAAATAAAGTTACATTCTTACATAGCAAAGATCCAGCAACTTAAAACAAGCAAAAGGAGTACAGTGATTTACAAAAGAGAAGCTATTGACTCAAAAAGTCTAGTGTGGCTAACATCAAAACTACTATATATCTTTTCCATATCCCGTTTACATTGCTCAACATCCTCCCAGGTGCCTAAAAGATAAAGAATATGGAGGCCTGGCAGCAATCATTGAGTCAACAGTGAAAAACCTGTCACCAATATGATTTTTAACTCTTTAGAAAAAGGCTCTGTTTCTTTAAGATGCTTTTAAGCTTTGTGCCTCTCGAGGTTGGGGGCTGTAAGCAATTCACAAGCTATAAGAAGTCTGGGGAACCTGTTAGGCAAGCTAGAGAGCTATCAGAGGGGGCTTAAGTGAAACATCCTTTTCAAATGCAGAAGACTGAAGCCCTGATTTGACTTTTTCCCAGAGAATATCAGAAGAGTGGCAAGGGCCGATTTGTAGGTGACAAGGGGTCAGAGAGAAAGGAGACAGATGGACAGAGCAGGAACGGCCTTGAATGCCAGGTGAAAGACAGAAGCATCAAGACATTTTAAACAGAAGAGCTGTGCAATCGAAATGTACGCTCTAAACAAGAAGTTTCCAGACTTTTTGCCGGGCGCCCACTGCAACTTCCCATTTCATAGCATGACTCAAAAAATTATGAGTGAGGAAAAACTCACTGTGCTATATGCATGCACCCTAATATTTTCATGCAGTCTGTTCTTTTCTAAACCATTTTACTAAAAAATAAAATATGGGTATGATCTAAAATAGTAACATCAGTTCAGCTCAGTCGCTCAATCGTGTCCGACTGTTTTTGACCCCGTGAACCGCAGCACGCCAGGCCTCCCTGTCCATCGCCAACTCCCGGAGTTCACTCAGACTCATGTCCATTGAGTCAGTGATGCCATCCAGCCATCTCATCCTCTGTCATCCCCTTCTCCTCCCTCAATCTCTCCCAGCATCAGGGTCTTTTCCAATGAGTCAGCTCTTCGCATCAGGTGGCCAAAGTATTGGAATTTCAGCCTCAACATCAGTCTTTCCAGTGAATACTCGGGACTGATCTCCTTTACAACCCACTAATGGATCCTGCCGACCTGCTGAGTCAGGACCAACATTCAGAAACTCGGTGCTTTAAAAAGTGTGTTCTGGCTGCAGTGAGAAAGGATAGAAGGTTCCCTGCAGAAGGATGGTGCCAAGCCCAGAAGAGAGTGTCCTGTAAACAAACCCAGTAGTCAAGGGAGAGAGTGGGCTTGAGATACTCAGCATGAACCGTTACCCATTAGCTGACTCAAGGTGGCGAAAGGAGTGTGAGGTCATCAGCTAAAAGGCCTTGGAACAGAAAACTCACCTCAGACATCCAACAATAAATGATGACTGGCTGGCTCAGGAAACCAGAGACCAGAAGCCGCAGGCTCTTCAGGTAAGTTTGCTTCGGTGCCCAGCCGTCATTGAGGACAGTTTCTCCCACTTGGTTTCATCCAAGGCTGGCTTCCCTTTGGGGTAATAAGGAGAGGACAGGTTTCCAAGCCCCTCTCCCATCTTTGGTTCATGAAAGAAAGTGAAAGTGAAGTCGCTCAGTCGTGTCCGACTCTTTGTGACCCCATGGATGGTAGCCTACCAGGCTCCTCCGTCCATGGGATTTTCAAGGTGAGAGTACTGGAGCGGGTCGCCATTTCCTTCTCCAAGGGATCTTCCCAACCCAGGGATCGAACCTGGGTCTCCCGATTATAGGCAGACGCTTTTACCGTCTGAGCCACCAGGGAAGTCCTCTGGTTCATATGACAGCCCAAACCCTGTCCTAAAGCAATCATGGGGATAGATGTCACTGACCAGAGTGTCATCAGAAGCCTGATTCTGGAGCTGGGGGATCGGTACTCCCACCTAGTTGGATGGCTCCTGTGAACTCTGGGGAAATGGGAAGTGAGAATCCCATCCAGGAAATCAGAATCCCTCCTTAGGGCACAGAAAAGGACATGGATGCTGGGAAGTAGATGATGACTGTACCTACAGCCAGTGAAGACCTGGTTACAGACCAGCATTTCAATCTTCAGCTCAAGGGAGAGCCCCAGGCAGCAAAAAACACCTGACAGTTACCAAGCTCGGCAGCTTTGGCTGGAATGGAGAGAGTGGAGGTCACCCAGAAAGACTGCAGAGGTTCATTTTATGAGTAGTGTGTGTTCGTGTGTGTGTGTGTGTGGCGGGGGTGCAGGGTAGGGGTGTACTAGAGCAGTGGTCTCCAACCTTTCCAGCACCAGGGACCAGTTTCAGGGAAGACAAGTTTTCCACGGGCTGGGGTCGGGGGGTGTTTTGGGATGATTCAAGCACATTGCATTTCTTGTGCACTTTATTTCTAACCTAATGCTGCCACTGATCTGACAGGAGGTACTGGCCCATGGGCCAGAGGTTGGGGATCCCTACACTGGAGAAAACTCTCGGGTCCAACAGATCGAAAATGAGAAACGTTTCAATGTTATTAGAATAGAATCGAAACACCAATAACTAGATGCATACACAACTGCAAGACAGTTAATTTTCAGTGAAACCGGCCCCTGAAAGACAGTGGACATCAGAAAAATCTATTGAAGAGGTCTTCTTAAGTGGCAACTGTGTAATTCTTTAAAGCTACAGTGAAATGAAGTCACTCAACCGTGTCCGACTCTTTGCGACCCCGTGGACTGTAGCCCACTCAGGCTCCTCTGTCCATGGGATTCTCCAGTAATAACTCCCAAAAGAAGAAAAACCACAGAAACACTGGTCTATGAAAAATGGAAATGCTAAGGGTAAGTAACTTTATTTTATATGACCATGTTTTACAATAAAATAAAATGCAGAAATTACACAGGACCATTTATTAGGAAGCAGAGAACATAAAGGAATAATCATAAAGCTGTACTAAGGGGAAAGACTGATGCTGAAGCTCAAACTCCAATACTTTGGCCACCTGAGGCGAGGAACTGACTCGTCTGAAAAGACCCTGATGATGAAGGCAGGAGAAGGGGACGAGGATGGAGAGAAGGCACGAGAAGGAGAAGAGGATGAGGTGGTTGGATGGTATCACCGACTCGATGGACATGAGTTTGCTTAGGCTCCCGGAGTTGGTGATGGGCAGGAAGGACTGGCGTGCTGCAGTCCATGGGGTCGCAAAGACTGAGCGACTGAACTGAAGGGGTTTCTCACCTGGCAAACCCAGATCAGACTCTGTGACAGGGCCCCTGGCTCAGCGCGTCAGCCACAGCCTGAGAAGCCGGCTGCCCCCTGCCCGGCCCAGCTGGAACCCTCAGGGTTCGCCAGGACCGCTAGAGGGAGGCTCTCAGACCTCGCGCCTCTTAACCAGCCCGGGTCTGGCCTCCTGCACAGGTGAGGGCCTATTCAACCCAAGAACCTGAACCCGCCCACATTTCTGCGGCCAATCAGACTCTCCCGATGACCACGCTAACGGCCGCACCCCCACCGTCAGCCAGTCAGAGGAAGCCTCGCCCGCTAAGGCCTGGCCAATGAGCCGGCGGCCAGGGTCTGGTGGGCGTGGCCGCTCCCGCACACCCGCCCCGGGGGCCTGCCCCGGGAGTGGGAGGGGCGGCCTGAGGGAGCCGGGGGCAACGGCCGCACCCGACGGCCCAAAGTAAGACACCCGGGCCGGGCGCCCGGGAGCCGGCCATGGACCCGGAACAGGCGGGACAGCGCGCGGACGCCGCGGCGCCCCCGCCGCCTTTCGTGCGCGTCGCCCCCTCGCTCTTCCTCGGGAGCGCGCGCGCCGCAGCAGCGCCGGAGCCGCTGGCGCGCGCGGGCGTCACCCTGTGCGTCAACGTCTCGCGCCAGCAGCCCGGCCCGGGCGCGCCCGGCGTGGCCGAGCTGCGCGTGCCCGTGTTCGACGACCCGGCGGAGGACCTGCTGGCGCACCTGGAGCCCACCTGCGCCGCTATGGAGGCCGCGGTGCGCGCCGGCGGCGCCTGCCTCGTCTACTGCAAGAACGGCCGCAGCCGCTCGGCCGCCGTCTGCACCGCCTACCTGATGCGTCACCGCGGCCTCAGCCTGGAGCGGGCCTTCCGGGTAGGGCGGGACTTCCGGCGTGGAGGGGCGGGACCTTCCGGGAGCGCGGGCTCAGCCGCCGGGGAGCGACTTCTGGGCTGGGCGGAGCGGGTTGTCTGTGGACTTCGCTGCGAGCGCTGAACCCGGGTCTACCCGCAGCCTCTTTTTCGCAGACAGTGAAGAGCGCCCGTCCAGTGGCCGAGCCCAACCAGGGCTTCTGGTCCCAGCTCCAGAAGTACGAGGAGGCCCTGCAGTCGCGGTCCCTCCTGCCCAAGGAGCCCTCGGGCCCGAGTGAGCCCTAAGCGGTCAGCCCTGGAGGACAACCAACCAACCTCAAAGCAGGACGCTGGGGGGTCTCCTGCATCCTCGGGGTGGGAAGACGTAGTTCGTGCACATCCCCTCCTGCCTCACGTCCCACGGAGTTTTCATTTTCTGCAGCTTCCCAAAGCCCTCTGTCCGCGCTTGATGGTAGTGTAGGGGTGTGTCCGCAGAGAACTGGAGAACCACTCTTCCCCTGGTTCTCAGGTTTACTCGACAGGGCTTGATCAGGAACATCAAAACCACTCGAGAAAACTTAGCCAGAAAAACATTTCCTCCAGAGAGGTGGAGGGCGGGGAGCCAAGGTCAGGAGATGAGGAAACCATAAGAGTCACGAGGACCTGCCACCTTGACCCTGGCTTCCTTCCACTTTCGAGCCTGCCACCAGCTCAGGCCACGGTGGCTTTCGGAAACAGACTCGTAGCTGCTGTGACACACGGGTGTGGGTTCGAGGCTCTCTGCCAGACCACTCAGCTTGGGCTCCCTTGGGGCTCTCAGTGCCCACACCCACTTCCTACCTTACTGACCTCCCAGTTTCAGCCAAGGTCAGGCCCAGACCACACGGACCACCCATGTGTCTGAGTGAGAGCATTGATTACTGTGGTTCAGAGGCACCTCACCTGAGCATGCTACAGCCTGAGACTATACTAGAAAATTACTCACCCTCAACATTCCTTAAATAAGATAAAGAGGAGAAAGTAAAGGAAAAGACAAAGGGGAGAGAGTAAAGGAAAAAATGGATAATGCATGAATTACAGACAGTGTAGGCCCTGGTCAACACATACACGTGTATACGTAACAGAATAATGGACAGACTGCTGCATTTGGTGTTTATCATTTCCCTTGACCCTCAGCCAGTGCCTCAGGCCCTGGTCCTCCTAGTGGGGCGTGTGGAGCCTTCATCCTGAAGGCTGAGTGGTCCCGCCCGCACTGTGCTGAACCCTCTGTGATCTGCACAACCCAGGAGTCCTGAGCGGCATGAGCACAGTACCCTGAGTCCCAGCACAGCAAAGCCCTGCTGCCCCTTCAGAGTCAGGGTCAGGGAGTTTTCTTGAGGTCTAGTAGTTAGGATTTGGTGTTTTCACTGCTGAGGCCTGGGGTCAGTCCCTGGTCGGGGAACTAGAACCTGCAAGCTGCACAGCACTGTCCCCCACCAAAAAAGTATCAGTCACCAAGCTGAGCAACTCTCATTTGTGCCTNACGCCTCCTTCCCGGCCTCGGACTCCTCGCTCTTCTCCAGCTTCTCCACGCCGCTGGCCCAGTTCCGGGAGGAGATCACTTGGAGGCGGCCCCAGGTGGGGCGGGCGGGGCTCTCAGGGGTCTCGCGCCGCGTTTCCAGGCCCGCTTCCCGCTGTCTTCAGGAGAGGGCTCCCCGGCCCACCCCCCAGCCAGCTCCGAGTGTGCTGGACCGAGCTCACAGCCCCCAGCTGAGAGCGCTCCCTTCTGCAGGGGATTCACGGCCCCGCAAGCTGGGCGCTTCGGCACACGGCAGACTCAGCCCACTTGGGTCTGCTGTGAAGGGCTTCTAGTCTGCAGGGCTCTTCTGACCACAGGCGGTCTTGTTCTGTTTCTCCTGCTCCTCTGGAAGGGCCAGGCTGAGCCTGCAAAGCCACTGCCGTTTTGTTCTGCACGCTCGTGCGGTGAACCTCATGCCCTTTCAGATGTAAACATCTCAAGGTGGCAGTTTAGAGGCATGCTCCGGCCCAGTGTGCTATGCTGATAGCTTTAGAAACGGAGTATCAGCTGAATAAGGCTGTCCCCAGAGCAACCTTGAGACCTTGGCATGCACCCGCCCTGGAAGAGAGCCAGAACTGGCTTTCCTTGGACAGCACCAAGGGCCTGTTTGCCGTGGAGGTGCCAAGGGGCGCGAGCCTGATGCTGGGCCAGTGGATTCTCGGTGCAGGGGGAGGCCATTGGGGTGTTTTTAGCAGAGGAGTGATTCGGTGGGGTTTATGTTTTAAGAAGCCCCCTCTTCGGCCGGTGTGCAGAGGGCAGAGATGCAGGTGGCGGCTGCAGCGGTCCTGCAGAAGGAGGCAGGGGCTCAGATCCGTGCGGCAGCCTCAGGCTGGGGCTCTGGCGTGGGCGGGTTTAAGGGAGACGTCCAAGCCAGGAGTCATAGGTCTTCGTGACCAACTGGAAGTAGAGAGTGAGGATGAAGGGGGGATCAAGAACTTCTAGATTTCTAGCCTGAGCACCTGGGGGGTGGGGGTCCTGGCTGATGTGCTGCAGAAACGGGAGGTGGGCTGGAAGTGTAGGCTTGGGTTTTGCTCTCACAGGTTCAAGCGGAGCTGATGATAGGCAAGTGGGTGTGAGAGCCAGGAGCTCAGGAGGAGCGGGGTTAGATGATGCTCCTGGGAACAGGGACGGAACAGATGGCTTACTCTCTGGAGTCTGGGAGGGCATCTCGGAGAAAGTAGGGGCAGAGAAGAGACAGCTTGGAACCAAGCCTTAAGGAACCGCAGGTGCCTTGACAGGCAGACTTGAGAAGCAGCAGGCAGTGAGGGGACAGGACAGCCAGAGCACGGTGCAGTCGTGGATTCCGGGAAGGGGGCTGTCGGGCACGGGGGGGCTGCAGTTCTGATGCCGCTGTGTCTGGAAAGAGGAGCACGGAGGATGCCCGTGGGAGGTGACGACACAGAGGTGATACTGATGCAGAGCGGTTTTGGGGCTGTGGGCCTGCTCGGAAGCAAGGGTGTTGTAAGAAACAGGAGGGAGGAAGTGGGGGGAGCAGCTCTCGGAGGGGATGGAAGCTGGGGACAGGGTGTCAGAGGTGGCGGGCCTCCTCTCCCAGGCCTGTGCTGGTGGGATCCCGCCTGCAGGGCTGGGGGAGGTGGGGAGCGTGTATGGGCTCAGACACAGAGCAGCAGGGGTCAGGTCAGGGGGCTTCTGGTGGGGCCCTGGGTGTGGCCGCTGCTCAGAGGGACCTGGGTGTTGTGAGGAGAGCAGGAGGAAGGGCGACTCGTCTGGGGTGTGGACAGCTGAGCCTTGCAGAGAAGCAGGACGGAAGACCCCCTTGAGACCTGCCTTTGTGAATTTAAAGGGAAACCGTTTTCTAAACCAACATTTCACTGTTGCACAATGAGGGTGGTGGGATTTGTCCAGAGTTGGGGTGGGGGGGGCGGTGGGCAATCAAGGAAGGTGGGCGGAGACAGGGAGCCCAGAATCCAAGCTGGACAGGCTGATGTTCAGCCTGGAGGGGCTGACCGGTACCGGCCTCAAGAGGCCAGCCATTTCCCGTGCGCTCTTAGGCAGCGTGGGTGACCAGAAGAGCCCCTCCCCCACCCTGTCACCCGGGGCCTCTGCTTTTGGTTTTCCGGCCAGCCCCCGAGCACGACGTCACTCTGGACGATTTTCTTTATTTCAGGAAATCTGCGCCACGCCCCGGCTGTTTGCAGGTAGCCCACAGGAAGGGCAGGTGAAGCAAGGGCTGCTGGGAGACTGTTGGTTCCTGTGTGCCTGTGCCGCCCTGCAGAAGAGCCGCCGCCTCCTGGACCAGGTGTCTGCCTGCCGCCCGTGACCTCCTCTCCTCCTCTCTCTTCCTGTCTGACAGTGTAGGAAGGAAGCGGGGCGGGGAGGGGGCTCTGCCGTCAGGGCCAGTGGCCCCCTCTCCCGCAGGGGCAGGCAGGGCGCTTTCTGCTGCACTTGCTCCACCATCTCCCGAGCCCTGGGCCAGCCGCGTGTGTGTGACACACGTGCACACACACGCACGCGTGTGTACATATGTGTTTTAATTTGACGGCACTGGGTTTTAGTTGCAGCATGTAGGATCTAGGGATTGAATCCAAGTCCCTGCGTTGGGAGCACGAAGGCTTCACCCCCCACCACCAGGGAAGTCCCAGGCAGGCATTTGGAAAAACACAAACGTGCCAGCCCAAAGTAGGAGAGGGCCGGCTGAGGGACCCTGTGCTGGTTTGGAGTACGCTTCCTGGCCAGTTGGGGGGGTGGTTCTCTTTTCTTATAGATTTTGAATATCAATTGGCAAAAGGTGGTTAGAACTGTCTCAGATGTAGGTGGACCCACAGGAATAGGAGGCCACTCAGACTCCTTCCCCAGGAGCGCCCGCGGCCTGGCGGAGTGTGGCCAGTGAAAGCAGCAGTGTTGACCCCTTCCCCAGCAGCCCCCACGTCCCCGGTGCCGGACAAAGCCCACCCACCACAGTTGCCAGCTTTCATTCTCACAGGCCTTGCTGGCCTGGACCCCCTCTTACAAACAAGGCGCTGAAACCGTGGTCATGTCCCAGCCGACAGGGGCAGAGCCGGGATGCAATGGGGCCGTCTGGGTGCAGACCCCCTCCTGCCTCAGCCTTGGGCTGGAATGGCAGCCCCAGCCGTGAGCACGGGCCGGGCGCTGGTGGAGCTGAGTGCCCAGGCTCCAGCCGGGGTAGCTGCCACCTCCGCCATGCAGGCCTCTGAAGTCACGTTTGTCGTGGATTCAGGGCCCGGGCTACCTGGGTACGCTAGCTCACGATGGCTGGCTAGAGCTTCGGGAGGCGCCGGTCGCTCAGAGCGGCCCTGGCACCTTTCACTGGAAGGTCTGTGACCTTCTGTCCCCCGAGTGGTGTTCGCATGAGCCACATAGCCAGGCGCGTGCCGGGGGGCAGCGTCCGGCACAGTCACGCTCTGGCCAGGGCCGGGACGCGCCGCCTGGGCCTTCTCTCACCGTCTCCTTTTGCCTCCCCCCACGCACGCTAGGTCTTCCCTCCGGGACAGCCGAGCTGGCTCGACCAGACGTACCGGGGCTCCTTCACCTGTCGAGTCTGGCAGTTTGGACGCTGGGTGGAGGTGACCGTAGATGACCGTCTGCCTTGTCTTGCAGGGAGACTCTGCTTCTCCCGGTGCCAGAGAGAGGACGTGTTCTGGCTCCCCTTACTGGAGAAGGTCTACGCCAAGTACGCCAGGCG
>SJYV01036168.1:88910-106402 GCA_006410875.1 Neotragus pygmaeus | reverse complement strand
GGGGAGGTCAAGAGGCTGAGCACCACAGCCCTCCAGAGGGGCTCTGACAGTCTGGATGGGGTAGAGGTGGGAAGATCCTGGCTCTGGCAAGGAGTATTAGGCTGGCTTTTTTTTTTAGTTCTCAGCATGGTCCTGGACCACTAGCTTTGCTAGAAGAATCTTTTTTCTGCTTATACCTCAAACTTGCACATTTCACAGGTGGTACCTGCTGCCCCAGGTTGCTACTGTGGTCATCTCAATCCAGCTCTGGCAGACTCCCAGGTTCTGGACTCCAGTCCCAGGAGAAGAGAGAGGTGACCAGAACCTGCCCCTCATTTGGCCTTGCTCAGTCGGTAGTCCTCCACTGGCTCCCGGCTCTCAACAGCTGACAGGGCGATGAGCATCTGGGCGGCGTAGTAGGTGGACATGATGAATGCCCGCGAGTAGGGCACAGGGAAGCAGAACTTTTCGAGGGCAATGGTCAGGTCTGAGACAATAAATAGCAGTGCACCACTGCCCGCCGCTAGCTCAGTCCAGCGCCAGGCTGCCCCGACCAGCTGTAGCCCCGCCATTGCTCGCCAGCCCATGAAGCCGATAAGGGCCACATAGACCCCCACCAGGTAGGTGAAGGCACCCGTGAGGTTTGGGTAGAGGAAGGCATAGCACAGGCCTGACAATACTGCCATCAGCAGACCTGTCCGAAGAGCCAATGGCCGCATGCCAAAGGCCGAGGCGTAGAGCATGTGGGTCACAGCAAACATCAGCAGACCTGGGAGTGAGAGGAGATGATGGGATGTTGAAGGCAAGCTCAGGTGAGAAACGAGTAACAGGAGGTGGGGGTAGGAGTGGAGTGCTTGGGATAACCCAGGAGCTCTTTCGGAGGAGTAACAGGGATGGGAAGAAATCCACGAAGGCAAAGATACCTCCAAACTCTCCTGTGGTACTCCAGAACAGATCACCGAATCACTGGCAAGGTCGTGTGCCAACAGGGGCCCCAACAGTCTTTGGCCTCAGAACCCCTTTAATTCCCCATGTTCTTGTTTTAAAAAAATTCTCTTTCCTAAATCCTTGGCCCCTCCCCAGGGTCCTCTAGCCCAAGATTCCTCCCAGGTGGTGACTGTGATGACTGACCGTGGACAAAGTAACCCTGGTCCTGCCAGATGAGGAAGGCGTCGCCTATGGTGGAGAAGACAAGCCCCACGAAGATGCGGATGGCACTGGGGTGGGTCAGCAGGAATCCCAGGCCGTGGGCCAGGAGGAAGAGCCAGAGGCAGAAGATTGGGAGGCACTTGATGAGGGCGCTGACCCACGATGGGCTGGACGAGGGCAGCCAGAGCACAAAATACACACAGGTAGCCTTGAAGAAGGGCACCAGCTTGGGTCCCTCACTCTTTACCTGAAAGACATGGGACAAAGGCAGCATTTAGAGCATGGGAGCCCAGAGCAGGGCTCAGAGCAGGACCCTCAGCCCAGGCATTCACCCCAAAGACAGGCCCACCTCCAAAGCAGGGAGGACTGACACAAACCCAGTTTGACCTGCCCCAAGCGGCCAGTGTGAAAGAGCCCATCGTCCTTAACTTGAGGCTTAAATAATTAGGGAGACAAAGGGCCCCATTGAGCCTGCTACTCACGTCCCATTCTTGGCCCTGGGGCAGGACCAAAATAGTCACTGAGCAGAAAGCAGACTTTGGGATAGTGTCCCATTCTGCAGTCCAAGGCTTCTCCCTTTCTGCCCCTTCTTTCTCCCCCTACAAAGGCCCCTCAGCCTCTCTCTAGCAGCATCAATCCCCAGCTGTCTGGAATAGAGTGGAGTCAGCAGCAAACCACAGAGATGCCACAGCTGGCCAACTCGTGATCCTCAGCAGTGAGGCCAGGACATGGCCCCAGCAACACCAGGTGAGTGTCAGGAATGCGTGAGAATGAGCACTGTCAACCATCTCAGCTCCCACTGGCTCTCTTCTCAGCCAGTCTACAACTCAGCCTCCACTTTAGTTGCCCTAGCCTAAAGGTACCATCAGGGACAAGGAGAGGAGACAGGGATACTGCCTAGAGAAATGCACCCATGAGTGGGGAGCAAGAAAACTGTCCCTGAAATACCAGCAATCTCAGGGGTTGGGGGTTGGAGAGGGTGTCAGTCATTCTCATCTCCCAGAAAACAAGAGCAACTTCAGGCACATAAGAAAGAAAGGCAGGACGGGGAGGCAGGGTTCTCTCACCAGCTTTTGATCTGAAGCCAGCAGTCAGGCTGGGAGGAGATGAGGAACTGAGAGGGGGAAGTTAGAGCAGCTGACTGGGTCTCAGCCGGATTACGGGGGAGGGGAGCTAAAGAAGGGTTGCTTCCCAGGCCATGCAGGGACTCAGCAAGCTCAGGGAGGGAGCCGCTGCGGATATTCTGAATCTCAGATGCCCTGAAGCTGTTTTTCTCGGACATTTGGTACTGGGGCTCAGAGGGTGATGTGAAGGAGCTGAGGTTCCCGGTATACTCATGCTCTGCCCAAGAGACAGGTCTCTGGGCCAGTGAGCTGCCCAGCACAGGGCCATGGGTACACACTCAGACTCTCAGACCTCCAGGCTGTGTCCCCACCCCACCCCCCAGGGTGCGGGGAGGCCCGGGGTGACAGTGGCGTCCTCTCTTGCAGGCGCTCCATTCACAGCCAGGAGATGCTGGGGCAGCCCCTCCAGGAGGTGCGTGTTGGTTGCAGAGGGGAGGGCCCTCCCAGTGCCCTGGGGTCCTAGCTGCCTCCCAGACCCTCCCAGAAGCCACCGCGCAGGCTGGGCTGGGCCCTGGGACAGGAGGGGCCCTCGTTCCCCCCGGGAGCCACAGGTGGAGATTCTCGGGGTGGTGGCAGCCCCGCGGTAGGTGAGGAGGCTGGTCTTCTCCCGCCAGCCAGGGCAGCGCCTCCCAGCCCTCACGCCCTCCTCCCGCAGGCCTCCTTCATGGCAGTGATGAAAGCCTGAGCGGCTGACCCTGTGTTCGGGCTCTGGTGACCCACGGCGGCCGGCCTGCACGCGTCCCAGAAGCAGCAGCCCTGCGGTCCAGCGGGAGCCGCGGGAAGAGCCCAGGCGCGCCCCAGGGTCCTGTGGCTGAGCCTCCCGGAGTCCTCCACGCAGTCTCTCCACTGCCTGGGAAGCAGGCCGTGCACCGGACGGAGCGCGTCGGGACACGCCTCGTTTGAACTATTTGTTAGAAACGTTTTAGGGTCCAGTTTATAAATAAACACGAGCACCGAGCACCGTCCAGTGGGGTGAGGTGGCTGGCAGGAGCAGGCGGGGGCTCACACTGGCCGCTAACACTCCCGGGGCTGATCCAGGGCCCAGGCGGGGCTGGTGAGGGGAGGAGGTGGCGAGTGGTGAGAAGGCGACGCAGGGCAGGTCTTGGGCGGGAGCTGGAAGGTTTCCCTCCACACAGGTGCCCCCGCCACCCGGTGTCCAGTCTCCTGTCTCCCAGCCGGTGGCGCTCGGGTGGACGCTGCCCAGTGGCCATGTCGGAGCTGCAGGCTGCAGTCCTCTGCTCGTGACTCGGCGGGGGTGTCCCTGCAGGCCTGGACCCCGGGCCCCCACACCTCTAACCCCTTGGGAGCGGGGGCCCTGACCTTGGCCTGGCGTGTCTCCTGTCCCCACACGTCCTCCGACTCCACACCGCGTTGTCACCGTGGGCGGGGTGCCTGGCCTGTTGGGCTCCTTGTCCCGAGTTATGACGTCGTTTCCTGGGAGCAGGCTGTGGGCTCCAGAAACCCTGGTTCCGAGCCAGGGGGAGATAGGGTGGGACCACTGGCCCTGAGGGGACCATCCCACAGCTTCAGCGCCTAGAAGGCGTCCCCGTCCCCACCCTCCCCAAGGTGCTGTCTGTGATTTGTCGTCTCGGGGGCAGGGCAGAGGCGTCAGTCTCACCCTGGGCCTTCCTGCCTGCCCTCTGACCCCAGAGAGGGAGGTGGACGTCTGCACGTGGCCTTCCCAGTTTCGTGCTTGGAGACCAGGAAGTGGCCCCACCGTGCACTGTGGGCGGCCTTGGCAGTGGTCCACGGCCAGCGGCTCGCTGCATCCCACCATGGTGCGGGGGCAGTGTCAGCTGCGGGCCTGAGTGCCTGCGGCCTGGTCCCCACCCCTCCCTGAGCACAGCCACGGGGCGAGGGCCTGCGGGCCTGGTGGTGGCAGCAGGTGGAGAGTCCGTCCTGCACACTCGCTAGGGGAGGCAGCCTTCCTCTGGGGCCCGACCACCTCTGCAAGTCAGCAGGCCCAGGCCTGCTCCTGCCCTGCTCTGGGGCTGCTCCCCTCGTGGGTGGCGGCGGCCTCACCCCTGGCCCCAGCCTCCTGGCCCATCCCCTGCAGCTGCCCCTGTTCCTGCACCACAAACCCACTGTCCCCTCAGCCCCTCCCCGGTCCACCCGGACAAACAGCGCCAGGACAGGACGAGACCGCCCCTGTGCCAGGGCTGCAGTCTCCCTGCCCCCAGGGCCAGTGGGTGACCCAGCTCCAAACCGCACGGTATCACCTCTTCTCAGACCGCAGAGGCTGGCGCTGAGACAAGTTTGGGGTGCTGGATGTTTACAAGGGAAGATCCGACGTGTACACCCCGGGGCCCACGTGGGCTGAAACGGAGGTCTCCCGGGCAGGTGTTGACCTCAGGCACCCTCAGAAGGAGCAGAGCTTCATGTGAGCACACAGAAGGGGCCGCCTGCGAGCCAGGATGGGGCCTTCGCCAGGACCCAGACTGGCCTGGGCCTCGACCGCGGACATCCAGCTCCCAGAGTTGGAGACGTCAGCATCTGTGGTTAAGCCCCAGGCCGGCGGGGTTTTCTCTTGGTCCCGGCCTCGGCTGAGGGCTTCCTTGGGGTGGAACTTCTCTCTAAGCCTCCGCAGGCTGTGCTGTCTGCAGCTGCTGCAGCCTCAAAGAAGAACTCGTCCTGAGTCAGCAGGGGAGAGGCCCGGGGGTGGGCAGGGAATCTCTCCAGACCCGCAGGTCCCCCCAGCCTCAGAGGCCGCTGCGCTTGGCCAGCTCACCCCTGCCCGACGGCCCTGCCCGGATGACCAGTGCCACTGCGAGCCAGTCCCTGCTGCATGCTGCGCCCTCGGGCCAGCCCCGGCTGCCTGCTCCCCCGGGCCGTCGGGGGGCCTCTGGGGGCGCCCTCAAGCCAGCCACGGTGTCTCGGCTCTGTCATTTAAGTGACTTAGCAGCAGTCCCTTCCCCACTTGGTCCTGGGAGGCTGGTGACTTCGGTGAGAACAGACAGCCGGGGCTTCAGGCATGGGCCCTGCAGATCAGCCCCCTTCCAAAAAGCCTGAAAAGATGCTGCCCACCGCCCGTCACCATCAGCCCTTCAACCCCGGGCAAGGCGCCAGAACCCCAGAAGGAGGGCGGAATGCTGCCAGCTTTTCCCCAGGAGCTGGCAGGGTGGCCCATGGTTGCCCTCGGTTCCTCTCGGGCCGTCCGGGTCCCACAACGGGGTCAGGTCAAGGCCAGGACCATGGCCACCGCGGATGGAAAGGCAGCCCTGCCTGGGGCAGCTGGCACCAGCCTTGTCCCTGAGCCAGAGGAAGCGGTGTCTGGGCACGGAGAGGCAGGGCGCCGTCGGAGGCAGTCTCCGTGCCCTCGCACCTGGGCCCCTCCCGCCGTCAGCCCCTGGGCCTGCCCCAGCTGTTGTGCCATCCCTTCTCAAGAGGCACCGGCCCACTGAGCTGAGGGGCCTTTCCCCAGGCCCGCCTCCGTGCCGGGCAGGCCGGCTCCAGTCGGGGCAGCCGCCTCCTAGCCGAGCCGTCACAGAACCGCTCGTGTTCTCTGGGCTCCAGTGTCCTTGCCGGAAGTGTGGGCAGGCTCTGTCCCGTCCCGTGTCCAGACTCCTCCCCTTTGGTTTGCCCCGGAGTCCTCGGTCTGGACGCATCTGCTGGGGTAGCTCCAGGCCTGCTAACCAGGGACAGGGACCTGCTGCCCGAGGTCCCCACCGTCTGAACCTATCCCTTCCTGCCCAGGTGGAGGTCCTAATGCATTAGCATCCTCGGGCCCGTCTAATGTCACATCTGTTTCCCGCCCCCAGGCCCAGCGCAGAGTTCCCGGGCGAAGTGGGGCTGCAGAAGGCAGGACCCCGGGCTCTGGGAGGGCCTGAGGCCCCGGGCAGGCCCACTGCTGCCCCCGCCCTCCGCCACACCGACTGACACGGAGCCAGGCCCCGCTCTGGGCTCCACAGGACCCGCGCCCAGCTGAGCGTCCCACATGGAGCCCAGGGCTGTGTCCAGGGCGGGGGCCCACCTGGGGTGCCCATTCTGTGGGCATGCAGGTGGGTGAAGACCGCCTCCCTCCTGGGCACGTCTCCTGGCGGACCCTGGTGGGTGGGTCTAGGCGCCTCCTTTCCCAGCTTTCCCAGCAGACTTTGCCCCGAACGCCTGCCTGAGTTTCCTTGTGGTCTTCACTTCCTGCTCCGGACTCAGCGGGCAGCACCTCCTCGGTGGGAGCCGAGTCCGCCCGTCTCGACCCTGGACCTCCTCTCTCCCCACCCTCCCTTCCTCCCCCGGCCAGGTCAGCCTTGGGGGAGGCAGAGCTTCTAGGGTGAGTATCAAGACCCTAGCTCCCTGAAAGCAGGTGTCGGGGCAGGATGTCCTGGGCAGGAGGCAGGACGAAGCTCTCAGACGCTCCAGGCCCTTTTTCCTGTCTGTCTGTCTGTCTCTCTGCATTCACAAGCATGCCCGGCTCAGTGCTCCATGTCTGCCTCATCTGGTTCTACTGAATTTCTTTTTCTTCCCTAATATTTAACAGATTCATCTTAGCTTTTACTGCCTTTTGAAATGAAGGGAGAAGTCACTTTGTTCCCTAGGACCCTCTGGGTTTTTATGACCCCAACACTTAGCCTTGGACAGAGCTGCTCCATCAGACGCAGTCTTTTCTTGCTTTGAGAACAAGCTCTGTAGGCAGGCAGGGCCCGCCAGTCCGCGGAGTGCTCAGCTCTGCAGCCCCGGGTCCTGTCCCTCACCTCCCAGGGTCCTCTCCTCGCAGGGGAGCCAGAGGCGGCCGCGGGTTCTGGCCGCAGCCTGGGGCGGGTCTGGTCTGTGCAGTGCCCTTCAGGCCATCCCCCTGATTCCCAGCAAGTGCAGGCTGCTGGGCCCAGACAGCACGCCCTGAGGATGGCCTGGGAGCTGGCTTGCTCGGGGTCCCTCAGACATTGGACGTGGAAGTTTGCTGAGGAGCACGCCTGTGCACAATGTCCTAACTCCCCCATGCCCTGCACAAAGGCGCCAGCAGGGCCCGGCCTCAGGCACCTGGGACTCCTGCTCCTTCACAAACCACCCAGGAGGTGAGGCTGCTGGGCAAGGCTCCAGCACTGGCTTGGGTGGCCCCCTGAGGGTCCCCTGCAGGGTCCGGGGCCTGGGCAGGAGTGAGCCTGGGGCGCTGACGCATGCGTGTGTAAGTCCTGTGGGCTCACCCCTCAGCCCTAGCCCCATGGAGGGGACCCACCGGCATCGGCACAGCCCTGTCCACCACCTTGCTTCCCTGGCCCGTTCATTCTGAAGCCGCTCTGTGAGCTCTTGAGGATGCCTTGGGCATCCCTGCCCTCCAGGTAGGCAGGACGGTGTGCACAAGGTCACCAGAGACGCCTGGCAGCGGGGTGACAGATGACAGGGGTCTCCCAAGGTCACCAAAAAGGCTTGACAGTGATCTAACAGATGACACCGGGTCTGCACACAGGTCACCCAGAGACACCCGGCAGTGAGGTGACAGATGACGCGGGAGGTGGCGGTGAGGGTGGGTGGTCTTCGACTCGCCTGGGGTAGCCAGCTGCAGGGCAAGGCTGGGAGGCACCCTCAGTGCCTGGAGGAGTGGCCTGGGGCGCATGGCGAGAGCGAAGGGCAGAGGTGAGGCCTCAGGCTGCAGGAGGAGCTTGCTCTCAAGTTTCGAGCAGGGCCAGGTGTGTGCCTGTTGGACAGGCACAGGTGTTTGTCTGGTTGAGTCTCAGGAAGGACTGGAGGGAGGGCCTGGCCAGAAGGCTGCGGCATTCTTCCAAGGGAGACAGCATGGCATCAGGCTGGCAGCCGGCAAGGGGTGAGGGCCGAGGAAGCGGGCTGAGCTGCGGTTCCTCGGAAGCAAAGCTCACGCTACCACACTTGCTGCTCAACCAGGCTGGCCGTCCAGACCGCCACAGGGAGCACGGGGCCCCTCCAATCCAGGAGCATGGCGTAGCTCTTCGTTTCTGAGATCCTTATTTCTCTCAAAATTGTTTTGTAGTTTTGAGGATTCTGGTTTCCATTCCCACTTTACTGACAGTTTCTATCATAAATGAGTGTTGAATTTTGTAGAATAATTTTTTTGCTTCTATTGAGAGGATTATAATTGCACCCCACTCCAGTACTCTTGCCTGGAAAATCCCATGGACGGAGGAGCCTGGTAGGCTGCAGTNCTTTACTGACAGTTTCTATCATAAATGAGTGTTGAATTTTGTAGAATAATTTTTTTGCTTCTATTGAGAGGATTATAATTGCACCCCACTCCAGTACTCTTGCCTGGAAAATCCCATGGACGGAGGAGCCTGGTAGGCTGCAGTCCATGGGGTCGCAAAGAGTCGGATAGGACTGAGCATCTTCACTTTCACTTTTCACTTTCATGCATTGGAGAAGGAAATGCCAACCCATTCCAGTGTTCTTGCCTGGAGAATCCCAGGAACGGCAGAGCCTGGCAGGCTGCCATCTGTGGGGTCGCACAGAGTCGGACACGACTGATGTGACTCAGCAGCATCAGAGAGGATTGTGCATTCTCTTTTATTTCATTAGAATAGGGAATCACATGGATGACAGTCTCATGCTGAAATAAGCCTGTAGCCCTGGGATGCTTGCTCGCGGAGGCTCATTGGCTTCTGCACTGGTGGATCCAAGCAGCTGGCTCTTCCATCGTGGCCGTGCTGTCTCTCTGCTGCAGCACTCAGGCTTCTCCAGTCGTGGCTCGTGGGCTTAGTTGCCCCAAAGCACTCGGGCTCCACCTCACCAGCCAGGGACTGAACCTGAGTCCGCTGCACGGGAAGGTGAGTTCTTAAGCACTGGACCACCAGGGAAGCCCCAAGCTAGTGCTTTATTAAGGTCTTTCTGTCTATGTTCAGGCATGGTGTTGATCTATAGTTTTCTTGTAATAGTATCTTTGTCTAATTTTTTTTTTAATGCCTATCTGTGTATTTGGCTGCACTGGGTCTTAGTGGCGGTACACGGGCTTTTTAGTTGGGGCAGGTGGGACCAAGCTCCCTGGCCAGGAGTCAAGCCCAGGTCCCCTGCGTTGGACACAGAGTCGTAACACACAGAGTCTTAGCCGCTGGGCCACCGAGCAAGCCCCAGTCTTTGTCTGCTTTTCAGCTCAGTTCAGTTCAGTTCAGTTCAGTCGCAGTCGGGTCTGACTCTTTGCGACCCCGTGAATCGCAGCACACCAGGCCTCCCTGTCCATCACCAACTCCCGGAGTTCACTCAGACTCATGTTCATCGAGTCCGTGATGCCATCCAGCCATCTTATCCTCGGTCGTCCCCTTCTCCTCCTGCCCCCAATCCCTCCCAGCATCAGAGTCTTTTCCAATGAGTCAACTCTTCACACGAGGTGGCCTCAGTACTGGAGTTTCAGCTTTAGGCTGGTCTCCTTCAAAATGGACTGGTTGGATCTCCTTGCAGTCCAAGGGACTCTCAAGAGTCTTCTCCAACACCACAGTTCAAAAGCATCAATTCTTCTGCACTCAGCTTTCTTTATAGCTAAGCTCTCACATCCATACATGACCACTGGGAAAACCATAGCTTTGACTAGACGGGCCTTTGTTGACAAAGTAATGTCTCTGCCTTTCCATATGCTGTCTAGGTTGGTCATAACTTTCCTTCCAAGGAGGCAGCGTCTTAGCTTAGTTTTGTGTTGCTTATTTCTCATTTAGTTGTGTTGCACTTGAAGAACATATTATACATGATTTAAATCCTCTTAGCTGTACTGAGACTTGCCTTATGGCCCAGCATATGGTCTATTTTGGAGGCCATGTATGGGTATACAGTTCTATGGACATTGTGTGGGCAAGTTGATTCACATTGTTCAAATCTATCATATTCTTAATAATTTTTTCTTAGTTACTGAGAAAGGAGTGTTGGAATAGCTTACTATAATTGTGGATTTGTCTATTTATTCTCCTGAGTTGATCCTTTTATGATTATGAAGCTTCACCTTTTATCTCCCGTAAGATTCCCTGTATTGAAATCTACTTACAGGTCAATATTGGAGAAGGGAATGGCAACTCATTTCCAGTATTCTTGCCTGGAGAATTCTATGGACAGAGGAGCCTGGCAGGCTACAGTCCATGGGTCACAAAGAGGTGAACATGACTGAGCAACTAACACATACAAATATCGACACACCCAACCCAGCTTTCTTATGATTAGTGACAGTGATAGTGAAGGCCGCTCAGTCGTGTCTGACTCTTTGTGACCCCAGCGACCATACACTGCATGGAATTCTCTGGGCCAGAATACTGGAGGGAGTAGCCTTTCCCTCCTCCAGAGGACCTTCCCAACCCAGGAACTGAACCCAGGTCTGCCACATTGCCAGGATTCTTTACCAGCTGAGCCACCAGGGAGACCCTTATGATTCTTACAATCCGTGTTTTATTTTCTGTCTTCCATTCTTTCACTCTGTTATCACTTTTTACATTTAATCTATTTGAAAAGCGTGTATCATTCACATAGTGTATTTTTCACCTCTTGCTTTTTTAATCCAATTTGATAATCTTTGTCTTTTAATTGAAGTATTTAGACCAGTTATATTTAATGTAATTGCTGATATGGTTGGGTTAAATTTACCACCTTGCTCTTTTCTTTTTATTTCATCTATTCTTTGCTCCTTTTTCTCTCACTATTGGATTAACTGGAATACTTTGTTTTATATTCCATTTATCTCCTCTGTTGTTTTATTTATTATACCTCGTTCTTTTATCTTTTCGGTGGTTGCTATTGGGCTTTCAATATGCATATTTAACTTATGGATGACCGAATGGATGTAAGAGAGAGGGGAAATTTGTGCATTAAAAATGACACTCGAATATCTGGCCTTGGCAACAAGAGGAGTCATTCTCTGAAATAGGGAACTCTGAAGGAAGATTAGAGTCGGGGGGTGATGAAGGGGCTTGAAGATGTGATCAGTTTTGGTTCATTTTCTGAGAGAGGGAAATTTGAAGGAAGATAAGAGTTGGGGGGTGATGGAGGGGCTTGACGATGTGGTCAGTTTTGGTCAAGTTGCACTTCAATTGCTTGTTATATATCCAAAAGAAGATGCCTGGTGGACAGTCCCTGTGTAGTCCAGAGGTCTGAGCTGGAGCTGGTGGCAGGGTCGTAGGCATGGGTGATTTTTGAATCAATAGGACTGGGTGAATCTGTTACGAAGAGTGTGTGATCAGGTGAGAAAAGGCCCCAGTGAAACTCAGCCCAAGGACCAAGGACCAACCCCCAAGGAACCAAGTTAGGACCCACGTGGAGAACAACAGGGGTGTGAGAGGAAAGGCCAGATAGGAAGAGCAGAACAAGGCGCGTGTGCCATCACAGAGCCAAGGGGACAGCGGCCTAGCAAGGGCCCCCAGGTGCCACCTCCAGACGGTCCTGAGTCTGGGCAGCGTGCAGGGGGCCTGGAGGTCATCTGAGCAGTCCCTCCTTACATGTGCGTGAGGACCCCCCCCTTACCTGTGCGTGAGGACCCCCTCCTTACCTGTGCGTGAGGACCCCCTCCTCACCTGTGCATGAGGACTTCCCCCTTACGTGTGCGTGAGGACCCCCTCCTTACCTGTGCGTGAGGACCTCCAGATGGTCCTGAGTCTGGGCAGCATGCAGGGGGCCTGGAGGTCATCTGAGCAGTCCCTCCTTACCTGTACATGAGGACTTCCCACTTACCTGTGNTTTTTTTTTCTGTCTGAACAGAACAACCCTGTGCCTTCTTTCTTCTGAAGCCACTCTGCAAATCTCAGGGCCCAGAAATAACTTCTGGCTTCCTCCTTTTAGGCCTCCTGTTCTCACACCCTGTGTTTCTGAAGTACAAGCAGCTTCAGCGTGTTAGCACCTACTTGAGCTAGAATTCATCACCATCCAAGAGGATCCCTGCTCTGTCGGAAGCTGCCTGATTGGTCATCCAGAGCAAATCAGATGCAGATGCAAAGCTTCACTTCCTGACCCCTCTTCAAGTACTTACATGTGAGATTATTCTGCCCCAGAAGGGCCAGTCTTGGAGGAGGACAGAGAACACTCCCCATAGAAAGGGCCCCAGGAAGGCTTCCCTAGGTGCCCCATCTAGTTCCCTGGGGAGACCTCCCTGCCAGTCTACACCCACCTGCCTCATTCTCTGTCTGGCAGCCCTTTCCTCCCTCCAGCTAGGTCTCTCCTCTCAATAAGACCCCTCGCTCGGCCTCTTGATCCTCAGCCCGTGATGACATTTAGCCCCTAATGAGCCCCTCAGACCTTCTATCCTGCCTTTACTCACACTCCAGCCCCCATTCCCTGCACCACCACCACCCAGAACCCTCTGATCAGAGGACATGGCAGCCCTGTCTGCAACCCCAGGGGTCAGCCATAGCCCCGCATTCCGCCCAGCTTCGCCCTCCCACAGCCCTTCTCCACAATAAATCTCACCCCCACCCAGCCAGGGCTTTTCTGATAGCTCAGTCAGTAAAGAACCTGCTTGCAATGCAGGAGACCTGGGTTTGATCCATGGGTTTGGAACATCCCCTCCAGGAGGACATGGCAATCCAGTTCAGTATTCTTGCCTGGAGAATCCCATGCACAGAGGAGCCTGGCAGGCTACAGTCCATAGGGTCACAAAGAGTCGGACACGACTGAGGGACAAAGTACCCACCCAGCCAGGGCACATATCCAGACCCAGATCATCTCTGATGCCCTGCCCTCGCTCATCCCCCTGGTGACCATCCACCAGTGAATCCTGCAGGTTCTGATTCCCACAGAGGGCCCTCGTGCACGTGCTCCCTTCTCCACCCCAGTGTCTCTGGAATAGGCCTCTCTGATGTGTCCATGCCCATGCCCCGGCTTCCCTTCCTCCGGAGGAGACAGCAGAACAAGTCACATCACTCCCTCCCTAGCTTAATGTCCCCAGTGACTGCCCCAGCACTTGCGATAAAATCCAGACTCCCTCCCGTGATCCACGTGGTCCTGCTAATCCTCAGCTCACCCTTCATACTTAACATCCTACCACACTCACCGTGAACAAATGCCTCCTTCATATATTACACGTTACTCTCCAACTTCCTGTGCTTAAGGAAGAATGGAAGCAATCTCCGGGCGCGTGCTCACAGTCGCCCTGATAGTGATCAGACACCTACACTGCCGCGTAGCACTTGCCCACGTCTCCAACCAAAGCAGAAACTAAGTGCATCATCTCTGCTCTCCAGTCACAGTTTTCTCCCTGGGGCTTAAGCCTTACCTCCCAACATCATCCCTTTTTCTAAATTCACGGTATTTTCTAACCGTGTCCCTATTCACTATACGCAGCAGAAAACGTAGAAAAAGAAACTTCCCTCGTGGCTCAGAGGTTAAAGTGTCTGCCTGCAATATGGGAGATCTGGATTCGATCCCTGGGTCGGGAAGATCCCCTGGAGAAGGAAATGGCAACCCACTCCAGTATTCCTGCCTGGANCAGCAGAAAACGTAGAAAAAGAAACTTCCCTCGTGGCTCAGAGGTTAAAGTGTCTGCCTGCAATATGGGAGATCTGGATTCGATCCCTGGGTCGGGAAGATCCCCTGGAGAAGGAAATGGCAACCCACTCCAGTATTCCTGCCTGGAGAATCCCATGGACAAAGAAGCGTAGTGGGCTACAGTCCACGGGGTTGCAAAGAGTCGGATACGACTGAGCGAGTGAAGGTGCTGAAAGTAACGGAAACTCTTTGGTGCCCCCTTGTGGTCACAGCTAGTTAGCCGGCTGAGATGTGCCCGTAAGAAAGTAGGCTTCTCTGTCGCTTTTGGAAGTGGAGAAGGCTGCTCTGGGGTGTCTGCAAAGGGGAGCTTCAAGCTGGGGAGGGAAGTACTTTCAGGTACCAATCCTAGATATATATACATATATCCACCATCCACAGGGGGAGGAATACAGATCAAAATCCTTTCCAGCAAGCGTCTGAGTCTCAGATTCCTGTTTCCTAAAATGAGGGTAATAACCCCAGTCCAACCACCCAAGTTGTGAAGTAACCATAAGATGGAGCCTGAGTACCGGATCTACTGAATATGTGTGTGTATATATATATATATATGTGTGTGTGTGTGTATACACACACACATATACATATATATATTCCAGCATTCAACCTTGATATATTCTAAAAGCTTCTCCTGTCCCCATATCCTTGCTATTCATATGAGTTTTCTGGAATCACCGAATGAGTCAGGGAGGATGAGGAGGAGGATGGATTGGGGGTGATGCGTGTCTGACAAAGAGGTGCCCATATGCCACTCATCATCATGCAGAAATGTTCTGGAGAAAACATCAGCAGCAAGGTGTTGCAAGTGGTGAAGCAGAAAGGTGGTGGTGGTTGGGGAGAGGCGGGGGGTGGGTGTTGTCACCGTCCCGGGGAAATTCAAGGGCAGATGTTGGGTTCTGGCATTTGCCCAGATGAAATGCCAAGAATCTATGATTAAGAAAACTAACCCTAATCTCCTGTGTTTCCAATACTTCTAGAGCCCCTAACTTTAAAATANTGGGTGTTGTCACCGTCCCGGGGAAATTCAAGGGCAGATGTTGGGTTCTGGCATTTGCCCAGATGAAATGCCAAGAATCTATGATTAAGAAAACTAACCCTAATCTCCTGTGTTTCCAATACTTCTAGAGCCCCTAACTTTAAAATATTCATCTTTGCACCCCCTGGAACCTATTAAGCTGTTGGACACCAACAGGTACTTAAGAAATAGGCAGTGCATGACTCAGAGTGAGTGAATTTGGAGGAATAAATGAATTTGATTTTGCGGAAATGTGTGCAACTCTACAAGCCTCTAGCTCTGAAGCTGCTTACTTTCTAGCCCTGCTCAAGCCCCTAAAGACCCTATTCTTGTCCTCTGTAAGCTTGAGCTTTTTTATCTCTCTTATTTCGACTACAGTGGGAAAAGGTCATGGCTCACTATGTCATGACTGCCTGGAGTCTTGAAATCCCTCTCTGCACAATTTTGCATTGTCTGCCCATCCCACTGCTTAAACTGAATAAAGAAAATATGCCTGCTTCTAACAGTGAAAATGGATAACCTTTTCCCTCAAACCAACAGTTCTTAATTCTGGCTGGCCATTAGAATAAACTGAGAAGCTTATGTACACATACATACACAATCAGTCCTCAGGACCCATCCCAGAACTATTACATAGAATTTTCTAGGGGTCAGGGCCTGGGCATCAGTATTTTTCCAAAGCTCCCAATACACATGTGTGCATGCTAAGTCATTTCAGTCGTGTTTAACTCTTTGCAAAGCTATGGACGGTAGCCCACAAGGCTCCTCGGTTCATAGGATTCTCCAGGCAAGAATACTGGAGTGGGTTGCCATGCCCTCCTCCAAGGGATCCTCCCAACCCAGGGACTGAACCCACACCTCTTTTTCTCCTGTACTGGCACCACCTAGGAAGCCCCCTGATATGCACCTGGGGTTAAAAATTGCTGCGTGAAGGAGTGGGCCTTTGCCCAGAGGGCACAGCCTCACTGACAATGCAGGATGAAACCGCAGGCTTTCATGTTGCCTCCTGAGCACCCTGAGACTCAGACCAGGAAGAAAGAGAGCATCCTGAGCCCTAGGCTGGTAAAGATTTCTAGTTCTCACTCCTCCTTGAGCACCTCTCTTGCTGATGGCCAAGAGGCTAGATCTGCCTTGTCTGACTTAGGAATTTAGGAAGAGTTTCCAGCAGGTGGACTGGCATCAGCACAAGCTGCAGGGAGGCCCGGCCAGGTCCAGCTGGCCTGCACAGAGAGCCATGGTAATTAGGTTAAGGGACAGGAAGACCTTTCCACAGCACTAACTGGGTGGAAACTGGGCTTTCAATGCAAACAATCTGACATTTGGGGGGTGCTGCATAAGGAACCCACTATTCATTTAAAATTATGTTTTCAACAGCCGCTCATGTATTTCAAACACAGCACATGAACCTAAATTCGATCTGCTGCATTGTAATTTCTTGCCTTTAGTGTAAGGCCCCCAGGCCTCCGCTAATCTAAGGGACAATCCGGTGATGACAAGGAGACCATCTTCTTACCAAAACGTCATCAGCGTAAGGGACTGCTTCACAAACGGGGCGCACAGCTGAGACTTTCCAAATCTTACCTGTGCTTTCGGAGTCTTTTCAAGCTATGCACCTGAGCCATAAAAAATAAAATAAAGTCTGTCTACTAGGTAGCAAATCATGGTGGTGCCCATCGCTTCTCTTCTCCACCAGACCGTTTGTTCTCTGTAATGCCTCTGTGCTTTTAAACATTAGACGGCTGCCTTTGAAACCACAGAATAAACATGAGCACGGTTCATCCCTTTGTCATGTTCAAACAGTGATTTGACCGTGTCCCGCTGGCTCTCGGTGAGAACGGCAGACATCGGATCATCAATAAGCCCCACGCTGAGATCAGAAGTCCACCCCAGGCACAGGGTACCAATGGCTTGTCACGGATGGATGGGAGGATTGTCAAGCTGCCTCTCTGCGTCTGACAGAGACACTGGGGAGAAGGCCTGTTTTAGGACTCCCTGCGGGGTGCTCTGATCAGCAGGCCAGGAACCGGGAGGGGCTGCCTCAGAAGGCAGAGTGGCACTCACCTTGACTGCATCCCCCAGAGTGAAGCAGGTGCTCTGAGCTGGTCGCCCTGGGGTGCCCCTACACAGAGCGGAGGCCTTCAGAGGACTCTCTGTCCATAATGGAGGGAAGTTACAGCTGTGAACCCGGGCTCTCCGAGGCCTCATCCCTGGTAGCTGTGGAGAAGTAATCTATGCTTTCAGAAGACCTTGCCTTTCCCTTGCCTCACCCTCAACCCTCGTCCTCCCCACTTTCCTCTCTGTCCTTTTACTTGCCACACAGAACACACAATAAATAAAGTGCCCAAAGAGCAAATAAGCAACCCCTCATTAAAAGCTAATCCACAGGATAAGAGAGAGAGAGAGATCCAGGCTGGATCCTCCTCTTCTTTCAGAATTTTTGCTTAGAACCCATTCATTCATTGTCAGTGCCCTTTCCCCATCACGGCCTTGCTGGGGCTTTACCTGGCCCTTGCAGAGGGAAAAACAAAACAGAAGGTGCTGCTGGGCAGAGGCTGACAGATTCTTAAATGAACCCCTTTCTTTGCTAGAAGAGAGAATCAAAAGGCACAGAATTAGAGAGACCCCACAGAGAAGGCTTTCAGTAAATGTTGGTTCGGTGGAAAACAGAACAGCCCTCTCGCAGAGCATGCCATGAGTCCCCTCTCTGGTGCCCCGTCCGAATGAGTGCCCTGTCGGGAGGCAGCCTTCCTGCTCAGATGCTCGGGTCCTTCGAGCCTACAGGTTCCGCTGGAGCCCACTCCTAAGGGCCACCCTGGCTC
>SJYV01036168.1:66700-78491 GCA_006410875.1 Neotragus pygmaeus | reverse complement strand
AGTTGACTCATTGGAAAATACTCTGGTGCTGGGAGGGATTGTGGGCAGGAGAAGAAGGGGGCCCCGGCCAGCGCCCTGTGGACGGCGCGGCTGCCCTGGAGGTGGAGGAGCGCCAGGTGCAGCAGGAAGGCACAGGAGCCCTCGAGCAGGGCGCCATGGGGCACGGCCGTGCGCAGCGCCGAGCTGCAGTGCGGGTCCATGAGGCTCTGCAGCCCGTGCAGGTCGCTGAACCCCCAGGCCCAGTAGAGCCGTGTCAGGGCACCGGCCACCTGCAAGCCCAGCGCCTGTGCCACCAGCTCCAGCAGTGTGCTGGGCAGAGAGGCCTCGGCCAGGAGCAGCCGCTGCAGGGACACCGTGGGGTTAGCCGAGGCCCCGTCCAGGGTGGCCCCGTGCACCAGGAGCAGCAGGAAGACCAAGGTCAGCAGCAGGTCGGGGCCGAAGCCCCACGCCCAGGGTCCGAGCTCCGCCAGCATCCGCATCTCCAGGCAGCAGGCCCCCAGCTGGGCCGTGCCCGCCGCCTCCCGGGCAAAGTGGGTGTAGGCGCCCCCAGGGAGCAGGGCCTTGGCCACCCTCCTGGCCGCCTGGCAGAGGGCGAAGGTGGCGAGGAAGAAGCAGAGGGACACGTTCAGACCAGCCATCAGCCTGGAGGCTCCGGGAGGACGGGCCGGCAGGGCCTGAGCTGACGTGTCCGGCGGGGAGGGGGCCGTGGGAGCCTCACACCTGCACCGCCCGCAGCGCCTCTCTGGCCGGCCCCAGTCGGGCGTCCTCCGGGTACACCCGGCCCCCCTCGGCCACTCCGGGTGCTGCTCCCCAAAGCCGCCAGGGCTCCGTGACTCCGCCTGGGCCCCTGGCTCCGCCGGGCAGCTCCTGGCGGGCGCCTGCGCCTGTGTCTACCCGGGGGAAGGTCCCCGGGCACCGGCTCCCTCGGGAGGGCGGCTGCGTGTTGGGTCAGGAGCCCCACACAGGGAGCAGGGGGCACCCTGGCAGGGCTGCACTGGGCACCTCGGAAGCTGAGCCTGCAGAGACGGACCCACCTCACCTCACACAGTAAGTCCCCTACACGCAAACAGGTTCCGTTCCGAGAGGACGTCTGTATGTCCACACAATGGCTACATAGTTTTGTAACTGTGATAGGCTTATCACACTCTTTACACAAACACACAGTCTATATATATACACACTATACAGTCCAGGGAATTCTCCAGGCGGAAATACTGGAGGGGGTAGCCTTTCCCTTCTCCAGGGGATCTCCCGAACCCAGGTCTCCCACGTTGCGGGTAGAGTCTTTACCAGCTGAGCCACTGGGATGAAAGAACTGCCCTCCAAAGCAGGGTGAGTTTCCTCCAGGGGAGCTCGGCCAGGCTGGAGCTGCAGGGTGCTGCGCGGGAGGCTGAGGGCTGGGCCTGGCCATTCGCTGCTGGCCGTGCCCACGCGAAGCTGCCTCCTGCAGAAGTGCTGGTTTCCACACCCAATGCCCTGCTCCCGACGGCGCCCCAGCTGGGGATGTGTCTCCCTGGGCAGGTCACTGCACTTCTAATGTGGGGGGTGGGCTTGAAACCAGCTGAGGCTTCTGTTCTGCCCCCACAAACACTCCTGCTACACAGAGGGGCCCTGCCATCTGACACCCCCATCCCCACCCCCTCACAGGTCCATCTGATGTCTTTCCTCACCAGGCGCTCGTCCCCCAGCAGCCCAGGCCTGGGCTGGGGAGGCAGGGGTGGGGGGGCAGAGAGCTGCAGCTTAGGGACAGAAGCCGACTGCGTCAGCTGACCTGGCAGACACCCTTGGGTTCAGAACTCTCCTGGAAGTGGGAAGGCATCTGGTGCCTGTGTCTCCCCACCCCCACGCTCTGGGAGAGGGGTGAGGCTAACCCAGCAGGAAGGTCCCCAGGGCCCCGACCTCACCCAGGAGGCGGACATGCCCCCAGACTCCAGCCTGCCGGTGGGGTGTCTGTCTTTCCCTTCTGGCAAGCCCCCACCCTCTCCAAGGAGCAGGGAGCCTTTTGGCTACCACAGCGACCTGGTGCACTGAAGCCCGTGAAAAAAGAAACGCTCATGGGCTGAGGCGCTGGGAAGTCACTCCGGCTTTTACCTGAGTTAACTTGTCTTAAAGCTGATTTTTATTGGAATGTAGTTGCTTCACAATGCTAATTTCTACTTTGCAGCACAGGGAATCAGCTATACACACGCATATCTCCCCCAGTCACCTTGAACTTGGTGCTAACTGGAATAGCCTGTTTGTGGCCCAGCAAACACACGTTGTGCATCTGCTTTACTCATTAAAGGAAAGGGCGCACCGACCAGAAGGGAAGAATGTCGGGGCTTCCCTGGCGGCTCAGTGGTAAAGAATTCACCTGCCAGTTCAGGAGATACGGCTTTGACCCCTGTGTCCTGGAGATCCCACGAGCCTCGAGCCTCGGAGCAACTAAGCCCGCGCTGCGCTCTCAGGCCCAGAGCCACAGCTGCTGAAGCCGGCGTGCTCTGGAGCCCGTGGTCCACGGTACGAGAAGACAGCGCACTGGGAAGCCCGAAGACGGCAGCTAGCCTGGCTGCAACGAACGCTCAGCACAAGCGAAAAGAAACGAATAAATAAAAACAGAGGGTGGGAGGGCTGGATGGCATCACCGACTCGATGGACACGAGTTTGAGCAAGCTCCGGGAGTTGATGATGGACAGGGAGGCCTGGCGTGCTGCAGCCCGTGAGTTTGCAAAGAGACACGACTGAGCAACTGAACTGAACTGAAAACGAAGAACGTCCAAATTAAAAACAAAGGTCAAATGCTTCCCTTCCTGGCACTTCTTTAACAATAAGACTCCCTCTCAGGTGCCGAGGACACGCTGACTCGCTGTGGAGTACGTGCTGGTCTGTTTTTTGAAAACTTGAAGGGTTACAGGAGTAAAGAGCCTGCCTGCCAGTGCAGGAGAAGCAAGAGGTGAGAGTTCGATCCCCGGGTCTGGAAGAGCCCCTGGAGGAGGGCACAGCAGCCCGCTGCAGGATCCTTGCCTGGAGAATCCCGCGGACAGAGGAGCCGGGTGGGTCTGAAGGGACACATCCCTGACTTGTTGGATGGTCTCTGTCCCGTCGAGTTATAGAACTGCTCTGGAGCACTCCCTCCGAGTGATCTGGAAAGCTCTTTCCTGGACGATAGTCTTCAGTTGGAGTTCCATAAAACTCTCTTCTCTTCCTGTTACAGATTATCACTGGTCTTCATGGACCCCGCGTTTCCCTCAGGCTCACACAGAGCGTGAATGCCTGCGGGGACCTCCCGTCCACCTCGGAGCCCTGGGCCTCCGCCTTACCCGTTGGCCACCCGTGGCTCTCCCATGGGGCCTGGCCTCCAGGCGGCCAAGGTCTGCCCAGGTCAGAACACACAGAACGCATGACCACCAGAAATCCTGCCTGAAATTGGATGGTAATCCACACTGAGTCATCAGCCTGAATTGGCTATATTTCTACATACTTCATAATTTTAGATAAAATGTAAATGGTGTGCAGCATACCTATCTTGAGAGTGAACTCTCACCCATGAGACGCACAGACGCGGGTCACCCACGCCTTTACCCCGGCAGGAGCGGAGCGCGCTCTCAGAACGCCACGTCTCTTCCAGTGGACCCGCCCTAATCAGAGGCATCCGGCATCCTGCTTTGGGTCATCAGAGGCTTGGGGACTGTCCCATGTAACCCAAGTCCTGCATCTGCCCTGCGTCTCCACGTGGGGGCCAGCAGGGGAGGTGGGCTGCTTTTGTGTCCAGTGTCAGAGTTTTATTCCTACTTAATTCTGAATGGAATTCTGTTTCATGGCTGAAGCACAATTTGTTAATCCATCTTTCTGATAATGAACAAACATTTAGGTTTTCTTCCATTTTTTCCCCTACAATACAAATAAAGCTGCTCTCAGTAAGTTCATATAAGTCCTTGTAGACAAATGTTTTTGGAATTTTTTAGGGGGGGGTGGTAAGTAGCTAGAGAATCTCTCTAAATCACAGGGCAGGACAATGCTTAATTCTGTGAGGTTCTCTTGCTGCTTCCCACAAGGTGGTTGTAGCATTTACATTCCCAGGAGCATTCTAATGGCAGAAAGTGAAGAAATTAAGAGCCTCTTGATGAGGGTGAAAGAGGAGAGTGAAAAAGCTGGCTTAAAGCTCATCATTCAAAAAGCTAAGATCATGGCATCCAGTCCCATCACTTCATGGCAAGTAGATGGAGAAAAGGTGGAAACAGTGGCAGATTTTTTTTAGGCTCCAAAATCACTGCGGACGGTGACTGCAGCCACGAAATTAAAAGATGCTTGCTCCTTGGAAGGAAAGCTATGACAAAACTAGACAGCTTATTAAAAAGCAGAGACATCACTTTGCCCACAAAGGTCTGTACAGCCAAAGCTGTGGTTTTTCCAGCAGCCATGTATGGATGTAACAGTTGGAGCATCAAGAAGGCTGAGCGCCGAAGAATGGATGCTTTTGAGCTGTGGTGTTGGAGAAGACTCCTGAGAGTCCCTTGGACTGCAAGGAGATCCAAACAGTCCATCCTAAAGGAGATCAGTCTTGGGTGTTCATTGGCAGGACTGATGCTGAAGCTGAAACTCCAGTACTTTGGCCACCTCATGCGAAGAGCTGACTCATTGGGGAATACCCTGATGCTGGGAAAGATTGAAGGTGGGAGGAGAAGGGGACAACAGAGGATGAGATGGTTGGATGGCATCACCGACTCAATGGACATGGGTTTGGGTGAACTCCGGGAGTTGGTGATGGACAGGGAGGCCTGGCGTGCTGCAGTCCATGGGGTCAGACACGACTGAGTGACTCAACAACAACAGTAGAAGAAAAGATAGGAGACGCTTGGTGTCCATAAACACGATGCCGTGAAGATTCCCGCAGTCTCCCCTCCTGGTGTCTGCGCCCTCTGTGGCGGGAAGCTGCATTCCCCTGATGAGAGCTGACATGAGCCACATGGTCAGGAGCCTACTTACCGGTCCTTCAAATGCTTTTCGTTTTTTGCTGAGTTGTGCATCTTTTTCATTATTATTGAGTCACAATAATTCTTCCCATGCTCTGAAGACAAGCCCTTTGTCCTATAATTGTTTTCCACGTATTTCCTCCCAGGTCCTGTTACACTGTGCTTAGTCGCTCAGTTGTGTCCGACTCTTTGCAACCCCATGGACTGTATCCCACCAGGCTCCTCTGCCCATGGGATTCTCCAGGCAAGAATACTGGAGTGGGTTGCCATGCCCTTCTCCAGGAGATCTTCCTGACCCAGGGATGGAACCCGGAACTCCTGCATTTCAGGACGATTCTGGCTCAGACGGTAGAGTCTGTCCCCAGTGCAGGAGACCCAGGTTCGATCCCTGGGTCGGGAAGATCTCCTGGAGAAGGGAATGGCTACTCGCTCCAGTATTCTTGCCTGGAGAATCCCATGGACAGAGGAGCCTGGTGAGACCCAGTCCGCAGGGTCACAGAGAGTTAGACATAACTGCACGACTAACACCTCCTTTCTTTGCCATCTGAGCCGTCCGGGCGGCCCAGGTTCTAGGCATTTCTTAGCACTGATAAGAACCTGTAGAAGTTTTAGTTTTGTGTTTTGCATTTAGGTCCAAGATCCATTTTGACTTAGCATCTGAGTGTTTGTGAGAAGTGTGAGATCTGTGACCAGATCTCTTTAAAATGCTTTTTGCTCGTGGGCGTCTCTTTGCTCCAGCCCTATTTGCTGAGAGGATCGTCCTGTTGCCCTTGAACAGCTCGTATTCCTTTGTCAAAATCAGCTGACTCTGTGTGTGTCTATTTCTGGGCTCTCCTGTACCTTTACTACCCGTCTGCTCATTCAGCAGCATCACGCTATCTTGATTTTTTAAGCATTTGTTTTATTTATTTAATTGTGGCAAGCGGGATCTTCGATCTTAGTTGCAGCATGCAACCTCTTAGTTGTGGCCTGTGGGACCTCGTTCCCCACCCACGGGTGGAGCCTGGGACCCCAACGTGGGGAGGGTGTCTTGGCTGCAGGGCCACCAGGGAGGCCCCATCCGGCTGGCGCCCCAGCAGCGTGACGGGGGGGGCTGAGTCTGTGTGCGCTCTAAGGCGCTCCAGTGGCGTCCAGCTCCTTGCACACCCATGGCCTGCAGCCTGCCAGGCTCTTCTGTCTGCGGGAGGCAAGTATACCACGGGGGTTGCCATGCCCTCCTGCAGGGGAGTTTCCCAGCCCTGGGACGGAACCGGCCTCTCCCGCATTGGCAAGCAGGCTCTTCCCCGCCAGCACCCCCTGGGGAGCCCTGCTGAGGCTGCAGGGCCAACCAGCAAAGCCCATGTCTTCGCAGCAGCGAGTCTCGAGGTCAGCGAACACAGAATGTCTGTTTACTTACACCACTGAGTCATCAGAATTTTGTTGTTTTCTACATCAGATCCTGAGCATATTTTAATTTTTACCTATCTTTTTTTTTTTAATCTTCTCTCCTTTTTTTTTTGGAACTACTATAAATGGTGATTTTAAAATTTCAAATTCCAGCTGTTTGTTGCTGGTACATAGGCAGGCCATCAACTTTTAATTTTGATTCTATGTTGCCCCACTTGGGGCAACAATGAGTAATTGCTTTAAACATCTGTGTATCCGTGTCTTGAAGGCACACTTTGTCATTTCTCTGGGGGAGATGCCCAGCAGCGGGACTGGTGAGTCCTGTGAACGTGCACACTTAACTTTCTAAGAAAGTCCCAAGCCCTTGTCCGAAGTGACTGCGGCTTTTGCAGTCTCACAGTGAAGCATTCAGCCGCTGCTTCTCACCGGCACGCGCCGTTCTCAGGCTTTGCTGCTTGTTTTTGATTTCAGCCCTTTGAGTATGCGTGTAGTGGCATTGTTTAGCATTTTTAAGTTGGGTTGGTTTTTTTTTCCTATCAGAGACTTTGGAGGATTCTTAATGTATTCTGGAGACAAGTCTTGGGCCAGAGGTATGATATGTGAATATCTTCTCTGCGTCTGTAGCTTGTCTTTTCATTTTCCTTCACAGAGCAAAAGCTTCACTGTCATAAAGTTCAACCTTGCATTTCTTTCTTTGTGAATAGAGCTTTTGGTGTCATGTCCAGCAACACCATGCTTAGCTTTGTATCCTGAAGGTTTCCTTGTAATATTATTTTCTTCTGGAAATTTTATAGATTTAGATTTTACATAACATTTTGAGTTACTTTTTGTATAAGGTGTTGTTTATATTCATTTTAAAAGACGTATTGGAGTCCATCTGTTACAACATCATTTGACAAGTCTATCCTTTCTCTGTTGATTGCTTTTGCATCTTGTAAACAGCGCCAGCTGGTTACACTTGTGTGTGTGTGTGCGTGTGTGTCCACACTTGTGTGTGTGCGTGTGTCCACACTTGTGTGTGCGTGTGTGTCCACCTCTGGGTTCTCGCATGTGCTGCACTGATCTGTCTGTTCTTTCACCGACACCACACCATCTTGGAATCTAGAAAAATGGCACAACGGGCATCTTGCGGGTCAGGAATAGAGATGCAGACACAGAGAACAGATATGCGGACGTGGGGCAGGCGGGAAGTGGAGTGTGCATTGAACCGAGCGATCAGGACTGACACCACACAGCACCGGGTGTAAAACAGACAGCTGGTGGGGGGCTGCGGAGTAGCCCAGGGAGCTCGGCTCGGTGCTCAGCGATGCCCCCAGAAGGGTGGGACGGTGGGCGTGGGCTCGGGGGAGGCCCGACAGGGAGGGGGCACGTGTGCGTGCAGCTGGCTCACTCTGCTGTATGGCAGAAACACAGCATCGTAAAGCAGCCAGACTCCGATTTAAAAAGACAGCACCCTGTCCTAATCCCTGTGGCTTCCTAGGTCAAAATGGATACTGTGGCTTTTCTAACTTATTTCTCGGGGCCAAATCTGTCTTAGCTATTCTAGTGACTTTCCTTTCCATGTAACCTTTAGAGTCAGGTGTTTGATATCTACAGGAATTTTGATTGAGACCATGTTGAGTTTAAAAGTCAATGTGGCGACAGATGACATCTTAACAAATATTGAACCTTCTAACTATTAATATAAGTCTTCACTTAACTTAGGCCTTTATCTCATCGGTGCTCCATTGTGGTCCTGGCATCCTGATTGTGCACGCATTTTGTTAGATTTATACGTATTAGTTCACATATTTGCTGCTGCTATAAATGCGTGCTTAGTTGCTCCGTCGTGTCTGACTCTCTGCAACCCCATGGACTGTAGCCCGCCAGGCTTCCCTGTCCATGGGGTGCTCCAGGCAAGAACACTAGAGAGTGTAGCCGCCTCCTTCTTCAGGGGATCTTCCCAACCCAGGAATCTGCATTGCAGGTGGATTCTCTACCATCTGAGTCCCTAGGGAAGCCGCCAGTACAAACGGTACAATTGTTTAAATTCAAAGGTTTAACAGTTTATTGCTAGTATATAAAAATAAAATTAGTGTTTTTAATTCTGTAGCTTGTAATAACATATAATGGAAAAGAATCTGAAAAAGAATATACATATATGTGTGTATTTATATAGATATATGCATATATAACAGAGTTACACTGGTGTACACCTGATACATAGTAACTACACTTTAATAAAACATAAATAAGATGATCGTTTGTATATCAGCGCTGCATTCTGCAGCCTCGGTTAGCTTGTGCCCTGCTTACAGCGGATTTTCGGTATATCCCTCTAGAGCTCTCTGCCTGTTGGGCTGCCCTCCCACCCTGATCCGAGCCCTTGTCCTCCCCTCATTCTGCCTTGCTGCCCTGGGTAGCAGCTCCACTACCCTGTTGACTCAGCGTGGTGAGAGGCGCATCCTTGTCTTGTGCCCGGGCTTAAGCTTTAAGTCTTCATTTCTTGCTGTTAAGTATGATGCTAGCTTGGGCTTCCCGGGAGGCACCAGCGGTGAAGAACCCGCTCGCCAGTGCGGGAGACAAAAGAAGCTTGGGTGCGATCCCCGGGTTGGGAAGACGCCCCACAGGAGGGCCCGGCACCCCACTTGAGTGTTCTTGCCTGAAGAATCCCACGGACAGAGGAGCCTGGAGGGCTGCAGTCCATGGAGCCACAGAGAGTCGGACACGCCTGACGCGACAGAGCACGCGCGCACGGTGTCAGCTACACACTTAGTGTGGACACGCTTCTCCACGTTAAGGAAGTTATCTTCCATTTCAAGCTTTGATGAGCAACGAATATTGGATTTTCATCAAATGCTTTTTCTGCGTCTATAGAGATGATACTGTGATTTCTCCTTTGCTGGCTTAATACAGGGAGAAGGCAGTGGCACCCACTCCAGTACTCTTGCCTGGAAAATCCCGTGGACAGGGGAGCCTGGTGGCCTGCAGTCCATGGGGTCGCACAGAGTCGGACACGACTGAAGCGACTCAGCAGCAGCAGCAGCAGCAGCTTAATACAACTAATTAGAATGACTAGCTCTTGAACTGAGCTGGCATTCCCAGGATAAACCCAACTAGGTCATGGGGTACCAGCCTTTCTATGTACCGCAACATTCAATTTGGTGAAATGCAGTGTGCGTTGCATGCTACGCCACTTCAGTCGTGTCTGACTCTGTGTGACCCATGGGCTGTAGCCCACCGGGCTCCTCTGTCCGTGGGATTCTCCAGGCAAGAATATGCGAGTGAGTTGCCATGCCCTTAGTGAAATGTTACTGAGGGTATTTGTTTCTATGTTGAAGAAGGACATTGGTCTGCGGTTTCATGGAATGCCTTTGTCCAGTTTTAGTGAGGTTAGACTGACCATGTGAGAGGACTGGGTCTGGTGGTGCAGGGCCAGCGCACCCGAGGGCACCTGGAGCTGCTGAGACCTGTGCAGCTGGTGCGGAGGGAGCAGGGAGACGCTCCCGTGATAAACACCGCCTCGCACCTCCCACCCCTCAAGGCTCTCTGCCCTCTCTGCCCAGCCACTGGGAGGCGCGTGCCAACTCCAGACACTGCTGGACAGCTGGCCCTGCGGCTATAAGACCCCAGGAAACAGACGGATGCACGAGTAAAGCCAAGCGGGGACCCACGGGTCTGGTGTTGCATAAAGAGCCATTTTATTTCTTAATTGGACAGAGCTTAAGTGCACACACACGGGACAGGAGCCGAGAGCCTAACACTTGGGTTCAGGACACCAGGGGACTAGTCGTTACATCAGGATGGCAGTCACGGTGCAGGGACCACACAAGCACGTATGTACAAGCCACGCGGGACTCGGGGGCCGGCCGGCCGCAGGAGGCCCGGCTCTGTCCCAGGGCGGCAGAGGGGGCCTCTGGGGTCCGCGCGCTGGGGAGAGCTGGCGGGGACCGGCGTGGCAGCCCCCTGCGCGCTGTCACCTCGGAGACGTTCAGGGACCCCCCTTGGGTGTCTTGCCTCATCCGGCCCAGAGGCGCTGAGGGGGACTAGGGCTGATGGGGGATCACCGCAGTCACCTTGCTGCGTGTGTGTGTGCGTGCGCGCGCACTGTCAGAGAACGAAACACTGACTTCTTATGAACAGTCACTCAGAGCAGACACCTTGAAGTGGACAGGTCTCAACACCTGCTGGGGCCCAGACTCTCCCTCCCGGGGCTCCACCCAGGGCTGCTGCGGAAGGCATGCCCCCTCCCTGGAGGGGGCACCTCCCAACTCACGGCAGCTGCAGCCCAAGCAGCCTCAAGCGCCAAAACAAAACCTGTCTGAGAGAGGTGGCCTCTGACATCCTTCCCTCCCCTTGGGGACACACTCAACCCCACACCTGACCTCCTCGCCTGCACCCACCCCCTGGGGACCCCCGGGGCCTCCAGACCAGCCCCCCGTGTCACAGATGGGATGGGGTCCCGGACTACCTCTGCTGGCTCCCACGGCACCCGGCCCAGGAGAGCGGCTTTCCTGATGCACAGATGGAGCTCTCGGGCCCAGGCTGAGGCGAGGTGGTGTCGGGCAGGGGACACCCTGAGCGTCACGTCCCTACTGGGACGGCAGGAGGCCAGGACGCAGCGGCCGTGGGGGCCCCCATGGCTGTGGGGGCCCCAGACGCGGGCGAGTGCCTCAGGCCCACCCTGCACAGCAGGGGCTCTGCAGGCTGGCTGGCCCCAGGCACCCTGCCCCCAGACAGGGCCTCGGACCCTGACGAGGCCGTGGCCTCAGGCTGGCTGACCTGAGGGGCCACGGCCCGGGCGCTGCGCCCCAGTCTCCCCGCAGGACAGCGGGGTGCTTGGGACTGACCCCCAGAGCTCACCCGCGCGTCCTCCCCTGCCCGCACGTTCGGCTCAGTGGTGGTTCCGGAGCAGTGGTCAGCCTGTTCTCTGCATGGCCTCTGGGGCCCCGGGGGGGTGCGGGCCCTCGGTTTCTGGACGGCGTTCGGTCCTAGTCTAGACCCTTTGCCTCTGCCACCTGCTCCGGCCGCTGCGGAGTAGACGGGCCTTGTGCTACAGCTGCTCTGCCTGAGCTGAAGAGGGGCTGGCGTGTCTCTGGGAGGAGGAAGAGCTCCTCGAAGACCCTGGGCCGGTGGGTTCCCCGACCAGACCCTCAGCCCGGGCAACCCTGCGAGGTCCTGGGCGACCCTCGGGCACACAGTCTGAAGAGGGGACGAGACAGGTATTGTCACGAGAGGCCAGGACCAGACCGGGAGACACCCTAGGACACAGGAAAAGGTGCCTGGAAGACGAGTGACCCAGCACTGGCTACCCGCACCGACCGCCTGGAGTCTCCCCACCGGGACCCCTGAACACTCCTCTCCTGGTGAAAGAGGGCCCACGGCCTCCTCCCCACGGCCACCTGGGGCTCACCCCGCGTCTCGCCCCTGCCCACGCTGCCCACAGCCCCTCGCCGCCCAGACCACTCGTAGAC
>SJYV01036168.1:56294-66549 GCA_006410875.1 Neotragus pygmaeus | reverse complement strand
ACTCCCAGACCCACCCCCGCCCCCGGCCAGCCCACACATCAGGCACCACCCTGACCCTCTCACCCCACACCGAGCACCTGGGCACCCCTGCCCGCTCCCAGGGATGCGCTGCCAGCGTCCCCGACAGTCATGGCTCAGGGGCTGCCGCCTGGGTGAGACACGCACCCACTCCTGCTGGAAGGGACACACCCGCGCTGCTCGGCCTTCAGGTGTCACCCCCCGACACACCCGCGCACACGCACACACACGGGCCCAGGACCAGGCCCGGCTCTGGCCGGGGCAGTGTGTCCCCCTGGCTCCCGGAGGGCCGCCCTGACCCGTCTGTCCCCAAGAGGTTTGGGAGGTGTGTGTGGGAACAAAGGCGCGGGTCCGTCTGAGTCCTACAGGTCTACGTGAAGGCATTAGAAATAAATACTTATAAACAGAACACAGTTATCGTTAATGTCTGAGGGGACTGTCTCAACGTCACTGACTAGTGTATGTTAATTATAAGTCTGTCTATGCTTAAAAAAATATGAGAATGGCGGCAACGCCCCGTGACTCCTGCCCCCCATCTTTCCGGCACCTCCCAGCTCCTCCCACCCGGGGCGCCTCCTGCAGAAAGAAAGGACGACATGCGTGGCCCCTGCTGGGACAGGTCGCGTGGCAGGTCCCAGGCAGGGCAGGCGTCCCAGGAGGCAGGCGGGGCTGGGCGGCACTGACAGATGTTGACGATGACGGGAGGCGGGGCCGGGCCTGCGGGTGGCTCCGCTCAGACCCGCATCTGGGCAGACCTCCTTCTGGACAGCTTGGACCTGCGGGCCGAGAGGAGCAGCGGTCAGGGGGCCATGGGCACCCGCAGGCTGGCGTGACGGGCATCGAGGGCACGCCCCTGCCTTCCCAACTGCCCGGGAGACGTACCCTCTGGCTCCTGACCCTGGGACTCGGTGGGAGCAGCCCCCCGCCCCCACAGTCTCCTTTAAAACGCTGCCCGCCAGGGGCGAGGTTCGCCCACCCGGGGCTTGGCGGGCCGACAGAGGCCACCTCCCACGGGCCGACCGCGGGCTCTGGAAGCCGCGGGACCCACCGGCAGGGCGGCCCTCCGCGGGCGGCCTACCGTATGGTCCCGGCCAGCAGGGGGCTGAAGGCGTACAGCCAGTCGTGCATGTCCTTGTCGCTGCTGGCCTGCAGCAAGATGCCCCGGTGCTCCGTGCACACCGCAAACGTGTTGGGGGTCTGCGGAGGGAACCACCGTGAGGGGCGCCAGGCCTCCCGGCTCAGCCCGGCGCGGCCGCGGCTCCTCGGGGGTCGGGCGGGGGGGTGTCAGAGAAGGGGCAGAGGAGGAGGCCCGCAGGAGGGCCAGGGCCCTGACCTCCCATGCAGACGCCCCTGCAGGCGGGCCACCCTGCCCCTCTCGCCTTGCAGCCACGCCCCGGGTGGCCACGTCACTGTTCCGAGTCCCCAAGGGCCCCTCCCCGGCCCCCCAGCTCAGCTGTGCGCTCAGGTGGTTAATCCCGCCTCTCCTCTCAAGCCTGAGCCCTCGGCCGGGTGAGCGTGGCGGTCAGGCTGAACTCGCACCCCCCACCTTGGGGAACCCCGGGCCCCAGCCAGGAGGACTCAGGGCTCCTCACACACAGGCCCAGGCCGCCGCCTGCTCGGAGAGGACCTGGGGCAAAGCCGGGGGCAGGAGGCTGCCCTTCTGGGCCCAGTGCCCTGCGGGGCCTGCAGGGCTCCCGACACCCTCTGGGGGCGTCTCTGGAGGCGGCACTGCGTCCTCAGCCATCAGATGGGCATCCTTGGGACCAATGCTCGACCCACCCCTCACTGCTGGTTGTCACCAGGACGGCGCGCCCCACGGGTGGGGAGAGTGACCCCGGAATGAGAGAGGCTGACCCCGACACCCCCACCCGTGACGTCCAGCCACACTGCTTCGGCCGAGCGGTGAGAGGACGCGGCCCGCGGGGGACTGGGCCCGGCTCCCGCCGTCCGCCAGCCCGCGGCCGCGGCGCACCTTGAGCATCGCCTGCTGGTCCTCGCTGTACTCCACCTGGGCGGTGGACAGGTTGAGCACGAACCGCTCCACGGCGTCCTTGTCGCTGTTGTACATGTAGGCGTAGGGCCGCCGCACCACCACGAAGCGCTTGGCCCAGCCGGCCGTATGCGGCTCCAGGAAGTGCAGGTAGCCCTTCTTGGAGACAATGGGGCTGCAGGGCAGAGAGGAGTCAAAACGCCCCTCCGCGGCCGCTCCCGGCCCCGCCCCCTCGGGATCCTGGAGACGTGTAGTTTGGCCTCCCCCGGGTCCTGAAGCCCCATGGGCGAGGCCACAGGACCACCAGGCCCGAGCTGGTCCTTGGGCCTCCTCTGTTGGGGTGACCTAGAGTACAGGCGTGTGCACGCACTCCGGACGGATCCAGCCCCCGCACACACTTGTCCACTTGGGGCCGCGACAGAAGTGGGTCTGTGTCTTTTGTCCATCTTCTCACTGACTCTTTTTAATGCGGAGTTTCGAGAGTTCCTACAAATCCCGGAAATGAGCCCTTGCTCAGATGAGTGGCTTGCAAACACTTGCTCCTACTCTGCAAGTGTGCATCTTTCTGTCCTTTAGGAGGGGCTTTTACGGAGCAGGAGGGTTTTTAAAAATTTTGATGAGATTCAACTTATTCACTTTGTTTTTTAATGGACTATGACTTTGGTGTTAGATGTAAGATTCCACCAGGTCCTGGGCCCCAAAGCTCTCCAATGCCATCTTCTGTAAGTTTTCTATTATACAGTTAAATTCATGATTAATTTGAGTTGATTTTTAAAATAAATTGTGATGCTTAGATTGAAGTTTACATTTTAAAAAAATCATTTCTTTTAGGCTGTGCTGGGTGTTGTTGATGCGTGTGGGCTTTCTCTAGGTGCGGTGCGCAGGGGATTCTCTTGCACCATGCACAGGCTCCGGGCGTGAGAGCTTCAGCAGCTGCGTTTGAAGGCTTAGTGGCCCCATGGCCTGTGGGGTCTTCTCGGACCAGGGGTCGAACTGGCGCCCCTTGCATGGCAAGGCGGATCCTTAGCCACTGGACTACCAGCGATGCCCCTGAAGTCTGCTGTTTCTGCTATTTCTGTCTAATCTTTCCTGCACTGAATTGCTTTTGCACTTTTGTCAAGAATCAGCGGGCTGCGCTCACGCAACGCTCTNACGAGGGTGGGGGGCCCACTCTGAGCCCCTGGGGGTGGGGAGCCCACTCTGAGCCCCCTGGGCACTGCAGATAACCCCTTCCCTGTGTCCTTGGGTTCATCCCCAGCAGGACCAAGCTGGGCCAGAGAGACGCCCTCTGTCGCTGGGACCCCCAGATGCCCCAGCTCTGAGAGGCTGGGCCAGTGGACAGAGCCAGAGGCCCACTGCAGCCCAGCCCGGAGCAAGATGGCACTTCACAGCACGTGTCCTTGGGCTGTCAGCAGACACACCACTCCCTGCTTCCTGGTCGGATGGTGGCAGTCACTGTCCTGCCGGCTAAGTGAGCCGGTGTGGCGCGGAGGACAGCGCCTGCGCAGTGTGGTCACTAGTCCTCACCTCAGATGCTCCCACTGGCTCAGCACTGCCCCCTGTCAGCCTGCCTCAAATCTCGCTGACGGACACCGAGGGCTTCCTTCCCTCGGCAAGGGCTGGGGTGTGAGGGCCCAGCCCACCCCAGCAGGGGTGACCAGGCGGTCACACAGGGGCCCCTGAGCTTGCTGGACAGGCTGTGGGAGGCACTGACTTGTGCCCCCTCGATGAGATGGCAAGAGATGAGATGACCCAGCGGGCTCAGAGGGAGCCACAGTGTACCCAGGCGGCAACTGGGAGGCGGGCCGCCCCCCGCTGGNCAGGGGCCCCTGAGCTTGCTGGACAGGCTGTGGGAGGCACTGACTTGTGCCCCCTCGATGAGATGGCAAGAGATGAGATGACCCAGCGGGCTCAGAGGGAGCCACAGTGTACCCAGGCGGCAACTGGGAGGCGGGCCGCCCCCCGCTGGCCCCCTTACAGGGGCAGGCATCAGGCCACCCGGAACGGCCGTCCCCCGCCCCACAGCACTGCCCCCTCCGACTGAGCGACATTCAGCCAGACCCCGGTGCCACTTTGAGGGGGACGGGTGGCCCAGACATGGGGACTCTGGAGCCACAGGGTCCGCTTCACTGAGAACTGGTCAGGAAAGCAGATTCCAGGGCCCTCGCACAACGGAGGCGGAGATGCCGGGTGGGGTCGCCATGAAGGCAGAGTCGGCCTCGCAGACCCTCGGCACCCAGGCATCCTGGGGGAACTCTGAGCCATGGCAGGGCCAGTCCGGCCACTCCCTCGGTGAGGCTGCGGGGCCTAGTCTGCCCTCCTAGGCACAGGCCGCGCTCCGGACCCCGCCTGCAAAGGAGCGGGCGCCCAGCCTGCACCAGCAGAGCCCCCGGCCGTGCAGAGAATCCCCACTCGCACACTGCACCCCTGCAGCCCGCACACTTCTCTGTCCACGGCCCAGAGGCTCGGCTGACTTCCTGACCCCAAGCTAGCCCTCCAGGTGGGGAGGAGGTCCTGGATGAGGGGCCCTGCCTGGTGGCCTAAGGGGTCAAACAGCAGGGACCTGGCGACAGGACCACCCCAGGTTCAATTCTGGGACAGACAGTGTGAGGCTCAAACAGGCAAGGACCCACATGGCGGATACTGGAAACTGAGAAGTCTTGTTGGGACTTCCCTGGCTGTCTAGTGGCTAAGACTCTGACCTTCCACTGCAGGGACACCGGTTTGACCCTGGTCAAGGAACTAAGATCCCACAGGCCACACTGTAGGGCCAAAATATAAAAATGATTAAGAAGTTAAAAAAAATTGTTGACAAAGAAAATGCCACGTGTTGCAAAACATCCTCTCCGTTTCATTTCTTGTTCAAACAGTGTGACTTTGTGGCCAGGCAGGGGTCCTGCCAGACAGGGTTCCATTCTCCCGGGTCTGTGTCATGGGAGCGCCTTAGCCCTGCCTCTGCACCCTCTCAGCATATTAAAAAGCAGAGACATGACTTTGCCAACAAACGTCTGTATAGTCAAAGTTATGGTTTTTCTAGTAGTCATGTATGGATGTGAGAGTTGGACCATAAAGAAAGCTGAGAACTGAAGAATTGATGCATTTGAACTGTGGTGCTGGAGAAGACCCTTGAGAGTCCCTTGGACTGCAAGGAGATCAAACCAGTTCATCCTAAAGGAAATCAGTCCTGAATATTCATTGCAAGGACTGATGCTGAAGCTAGAGCTCCAGCAATACTTTGGCCACCTGATGGGAAGAACTGATTCACTTGAAAAGACCCTGATGCTGGGAAAGATTGAGGGCGGGAGAAGGGGACAATAGAGAATGAGATGGTTGGATGGCATCACCGACTCAATAGACATGAGTTTGAGCAAACTCCAGGAGTTGGTGATGGACAGGGAGGACTGGCGTGCTGCGGTCCATGAGGTCGCAAAGAGTTGGACACGACTGAGTGACTGCACTGAACTGGACTGCACCCTCTTGGGGCTGGAGGCCCTGGGGTGCTCAGAGGCCCAGGGGCTGCCCGGGGGGGGAGGTAAGAGAGTCTCAGGGCTCCCAGCACGACCCCCTGGGCACTCTGAGTGAGACCCCCACCCCTGCTGCGATGGCCTGACAGGGCTCATCCAGACAACTTCTGACAGTCGTGGGCGCCCATGGGCAGGCCCAATGGGCAGCCTGGTGCAAATGGGTCTTCTGAGCATCTGCACATGAAGCCCCTCCCTCGAGGTGTCAACCAGAAACGCCTTAGGCTCTGGGAAGTACGTCTCTTGAAAGAGTCACCTTCGGAAGTCGCCCAGGACTCAGGGAAGGAGATCTGAGCTCCCTGAGTTGCAGCCAGGGCAGCCCTCCTGTCCAGTGGGGACCGTGATCACAGGGTGCAGCCACGCAGCTAAGAGGGGAACGGGGCCGAACCTCAGAGACGCAGCTCTGTGTCTGGATGCAACTTTCGCACAGCCAAGTGGAGTCTCCTGCCACGCAGAGCAAGCACTCTGACCAGAGGCACGGAGGGAAGGGAGGATCGAGGGCTAAGGGGAGAAATGAGCTCCTCAGTGGGCTCTGAGCTTCCTGAAGACAGACGCCTCCTGTCTAGTCTTTAATCCCCCTTTTGAACAATCGCAGAACGAGGCTCACATGTGACGGATGAATGAATGAATCAGTGAGTAGGGTCGTGTGCCATGTGATGGGTGAATGAATGAGTGGGGTTGTGCCCCATGTGACGGGTGAATGCATTAGTGAGTGGGCTCATGTCCATGTAACGAATGAATGAATGAGTGAGTAGGGTCGTATCCTGATGAATGAATGAGCGAGTGAGTGGGATCCTGCCCCATGACGGATGAATGAATGAGTGAGTGGGGTCGGGTCCCATGTGACCAATGAATGAGTGGGGGTCATGTCTTGATCACAAATGAATGAATGAGTGAGGTCATGTCCCGTGTGACAGATGAATGAATGAGCGACTGAGTGTGGTCGTGCCCTGTGATGGATGAATGAATGAGGGTTGTGCCCTGTGTAATGAATGAATGAGTGAGTGGGGGTCATGTCCTGATCACGGATGAATGAATGAGTAGGGTCATGTCCCGTGTGACATATGAATGAATTAGTGAGTGGGATCATGTTCATGTAATGAATGAATGAGTGGGGTTGTGTCCCATGTGACAGATGAATGAATGATCAAGTGAGTGTGGTCGTGCCCCGTGAGGGATGAATGAGTGAGTGAGTGGGGGCTGTGCCCCGTGTGATGAATGAGTGAATGAGTGGGTGGGGGTCGTGTCCCATGACAGATGAATGAATGAGTGGGGGCTGTGCCCCGAGTGATGAATGAGTGAGTGAGTGGGGGCTGTGCCTCAAGTGATGAATGAATGAGTGGGGGCTGTGCATGAATGAGTGAGTGGGTGGGTGGGGGTCGTGTCCCATTGATGGTGCAGCACACAGGACAGAGAGGGGACTCTGCAAGTTCCCAACCCGGGCCTGTCCCGGGAGGCTGGGGCAGCCCTCGGGGCACCTGAGCCATCTGTCTGGAGAAATCTGACCCTGTGCCTGGTGGGAGGGGTGAGGGTCACCGTGGACCACCCTCCTCCCCAGACTCAACGCCACCTTACTGTAGAGGGTCTCGCGGCCCCCTTCTGCGCCGGGCACCGGGACCCCGGGGCAAGAGAGTGAGCCAGGAGAGATGCATGGATGGAGTGGAAGGTGGAGATCTGGCCCGCTCTTCGTGGGTGAGGCTGGGTTACCAGCTCTCCTCCTCGCTCCCCACTGTGAGAGAGAGATCCCCGCATCTCAGCAGGGCTCTTCTGGAACATGGGTGTGGTCAGCATTTTAAAACCTAGGGTCTTTGCTGAGGAGGTGTGTGCTTTAGGAGTGCTTCAAAGTAAATGCTAAGACTCTAGGGAGCCCTTTGGACTGCAAGATCAAACCAGTCCATCCTAAAGGAAATAAACCCTGAATAGCCATTGGAAGGACTGATGCTGACGCCGAAGCGCCAATACTTTGGCCACCTGCTGCGAAGAGCTGACTCACTGAAAAGACCCTGATGCTGGGAAAGACTGAGGGCAGAAGAGAAGGGGATGACAGAGGATGAGATGGTGGGGTGGCATCACTGGCTCCATGGACAGGAGTTTGAGCACGCTCTGGGAGACGGTGAAGGACAAGGAAGCCTGGGGTGCTGTAGTCCATGGGGTTGCAAACAGGTGGACACATCTGAGCGACTGAGCAGCAAGGTGGCAGTGAAAAGAACCACAGCACACACGCTAATGCAGTCCTGCCTGCGGGGCCCCTCCTCAGAGCCTGTCCGGTTCATCGCATTTAGCCTCATACACTGAGGCAGCCCTCACAGAGTCCCTGGCCTAGGGGATGGACCGCAGGCTCCAGAAGTCCCTGCCACGCATGCACATTCTCACAGCCAGCCTGACCAGCTGGTGCAGACATCCGAGACGGGACCCTCTGCTCATCCCCAGAACCTCTCGCCACAGCAGTTTCCTGCTGCATGAGGCAGACCCTAGCCCAAGGCTCGGGGCTCTGACCCCTCGCCCCTCCCAGCTCTCTGGGCCTCGTCTTGCAGGCCAAGGCCACTGGGGGCCCACGAGCCCAGCTCTGCACCTGGGGGCTGGGGTGAGGCCCTTCTGCAGCCTGGGGGCTGGTGCTAAGACCCTGCTGAGTAGGAGCCCCCAGCCCCACCGCCGTTCCCTCCTGGCCACGGGGAATGTTTCTATTTCATGATGTACCTGCAGGGGGCGTCCTGGACCAGCCTGAGCACGCCTCTGTCTCACCGGGCTGGCTGTGGACACGCAAACTAGAAGAAAACGCTCATACCCCTGTGTGATCGTACTGATGGACTCATCAGGGAAACAGCCCCGAAGTCCGGCCCCTCCGGGAATGAACCCAGAGCTCTCTGAGAACAGGCAGACTGCAGGCACCAGCTGCCATAGCAGGCCCAGTTTGCTTCCAGGACCAGCTGGCAGGCTGCCACCTCCAGGAAGCCCTCCAGGCTGCCCAAGACGGGCAGCTCCCTGCTCTCTGGGCCCCGCAGGGATGTGACCCTCCTCTAGTGCAGCCTCACCACAGGTCTTCCTTGACAGAGTCCCCGCCACAGCCAGCTGCCTGTGCCCAGGGAGGGCCTGATCCTGCCCTGGGTGCGCATGCCCTGGGCACATGCTGACAGGAACTGCTGGCAACCCCTTGGGGCCTCAGCCAGAGCTGCCCGGGGCACAGGATGACCTTCTGCCCCAGCACCTCGCGCCACACCTGTCTTCAGCAGGCTGGCTGGCGCCCTGCCCTCTGCCCTGGCCCCCCCCAAAAGGGGCAGGCGCCGCCCCGCGCCCCTTTGAGGACCAGGTGTCCTCACTGGGGGCCTTCCGCTGCCCCCTTCCTCTTCCAGAACAGAGACCCCAGGGCGCCAAGCTCTGGCCACAGTCCTCAGGGCCCAGGAAAGACCGCAGCCTCAGGGACAGGGTCCGTAACAGGGACTGCGAGGCCGTCCACCCCAGGGGCCTCCAGGACCCTGCACCTGGCCGCCAAGCCCAGAGCCCAGGTGGGGAGAATCTCCATGCCTGGCCCAGGAGCCCGTGACTTGGGGGCTGGTCCTGGGACCACCTGGGCAAGTCCGGAGCCGGGCCCTGCCCCTCACCACCCATCCGCTTCCAGTAGGGCGTGTGGCGGCCACGCCAGGAGCCTGGCTGGGCGAGGGGCCGCACCCAGGGCGGTGGGGCAGAGCGGGGAGGGCTGTGCCGGGCTGTGCCTGTTTGTCCCCCGTCCTGCACCCACTATGCACCCTCTTTGCTCTCTCACTGTGCGGGGAGGGGGCCGGCCAGCCTGCATGCGGGTGCCTGCTCCTGCTGGGGCGAGGAGGGGCACGGGGAAGGCTCGGGGGGTGGGGAGCGGGAGGCCAGCCAGCGTCTACAAGGGCAGAAACTACCAAAGCAGCCAAGATCAAGAGTGGAGGAATNCTGCCGGCTGGCCCTGCCCACCCACGGCCGTGCTGCCAGCTGGCCCAAGGAGGCCACACTGGGGCGACCTTGGCCACAGCCCAGCGCGAGCCATGCAGCGCCAAGTAGCTGCTCAGTAGGCACCGTGGAGACAACACTGCCCCTTCCAGGGTCCAGCGCGGGGCGGGCATATCTGCAGCATACATGCGAGAATGACAAGATAAGGGCACAGACCAGTGGGGGCACTGGCTTTAGGCCAGGAAAGCCACGCTCCAAGGGACAGGCAGTGGGGAGCCCTACCTCCACAGAGTAGGACATGTTATCGTTGGTAGTGTCGTTGATGCGGGAGAAGAGGTCCTCACAGAGCTGCGGGATAGAGGATACAGTCAGACGTGAGACTGGGCTGTCCCCAGAGCCCTGCTTCTTGAGGTGCTGGGCTCCAGCACCCCAGTGAGGATTCTGCTCCCCAAGCGCCTCCCACACCCTCACGGTCCACATTAAAGGCACTGAGAAGGCCTGCAGCCAAGGAGTCACTGTCTTCTGATAACTCAGGGGACCCCCGGCTGACATCTCATCCTCTCCTGCTCCTCCCGCCATGCTCAGCTGTATGAGGTAGAGGATCTACCATGCTGCATACCACCTGAAATTCTCCCCTCCCTGACAAGTCCAGTACTGACCAGGTCAGATTTGGAGACCTGCCCAGCGAGCACCTCCTGTCCTGAGCACCTCCCCCTGCCTGGACCACCAGCCCTCACAGCTCTCCCCAGGAAAAGCTGCCCCCACCAGCAGTGGTCCCAGCCTTCCTGTCATGGGCGTGACCGTGGTGGGC
>SJYV01036168.1:0-48994 GCA_006410875.1 Neotragus pygmaeus | reverse complement strand
AAACACTGGTTCCACTTCCGGGGCCCCAAACGCACCTGCTGGTCCCCAGTGTGAGAGGCAAAAATACCTGCTCTAGGGGTTGGGGCGGGGGGCCTCCAAGTGTCAGCAACACCCTGCTTCTCAGCCTGGGTGGGGTTGAGTGCTTCCCAGAAGCACGTACTGTGTCCCCTCTCCCCGGGAGCACGCTCCCAGGGAGTGTGGAGATTGGACAGATGAGAAATCAAGAACCTTGTGTCCTGGGCTGAAAAGTACCCTCCGCAAATCCACATCTCCCCCTCAGGATGGGAGGAACCTCAGGATGGGAGAAACAGGGTCTCTGAAGATGCATGTAGCTGTTGAAATGAGGTCACACTGGATAGGGGCTGCTCCTAAGTCCAGCGGTCAGTGTCCGTACGAGGCCAACAAAGACCCAGACACGCAGGGGAGAAGCCCCGTGAGGACGGAGCAGGGGGAGGGGCGTGCAGGCGTGGCCATCAGAGGCCGCGAGAGGCAGGAAGAGTCCTCCTCCGGCACCGCCACCTGGAGGCCAGCACTGTCAGCACCTCGGGTTTGAACTCTGGCCCCAAGGACTGCGAGAGAACATACTTCTGCACTTTTAAGCAACCCGATTTGTGGCCTCTGTTCCTGCAGCCCCAGGAAACCACACAGCTGTGGCCAAGGGGGCCCCGGGCCACGCAGTACTCACTGGTGGTGCTCCCCGACATCTGGATGATGCACTTGGACTCGCGGCTCATCTCCCGGGAGTTGAAGGGGCGGACGCGCACCGCCACCTTCACCGAGGCCCCGGCCATCTCTGCAGCCTCTGTGGGTCACTCCTGGCAGCGGTGGGAGCCCCGGCGAGCAGGGGAGACACCTTGGGGAAAAGGGAGATGTGAGTTAGAAACAGTATCCAGAAAGGCGGAGCAGACATTTCTGGCAATGGCACCCTCTCTGGTCCAGCCCCAGTGACACCTACTCGGATGACCAGCCCAGGAGAAGGAGGAACAGAGTGGGCGGCTGCGGGCGAGAAAGGCCTTGAGTTTTAGGAAAGACAGTCAACAGGATGAGAGGAGCCTGAGAAAGCGGCAGCCTAACAAGTCCTCTTGCCTGGAGAATCCCACGGATGGAGGAGCCTGGCGGGGTGCAGTCCATGGGGTCGAGAAGAGTCGGACACGACTGAGCAACTTCACTTTCACTTTTCACTTTCATGCATTGGAGAAGGAAATGGCAACCCACTCCAGTGCTCTTGCCTGGAGAATCCCAGGGACGGGGGAGCCTGGTGGGCTGCCGTCTATGGGGTCGCACAGAGTCGGACACAACTGTAGTGACTTAGCAGCAGCAGCAGCAGCAGCAAGAAGCAGCTAATGCACTCCAGGACCCGGAAGGATTCCAGGTGCCTCTGGAGGTCACTGACTGAGTGGGACTGCCCAAGGCGACGTAGTGAAATGCACATGGGGGAGCTCCACGCGAGAAGAGCTGAGGACCGGGGGAAAGCCACCAGAAGGCAGGGCTTCGCTGGTGGTGCGGGGTGCCAGGGCCGCAGCCGCCACTGCAGGGGGCCACAGGCAACGCCCTTCCCTACAGCCTCAGAGGGAGCCAGCCTGCTGACTGGCCCCTTGGCCTGGGACATCCAGCCTCCAGACTCGGAGACAATGCACTTCTGTTGTCTAAGGCCTCGGTCTGTGCTGCTTTGTGACAGCAGCTGTTAGCTCCAGCAGAGTGATGAAGACCCTGAGACCTCCCACCCCTACCAGCGAACATGTGGGACGGGCCCCACCCCAACCCCACCGCCCCCACCAGGCAGGAGGCCAGAGGGTACCCTCAGGGAGACTGAGGCTCAGTGCAGCCTGGGGCTCTGAGGACCAGCTGAAGGTGGATGTGAAGAGCCCAGTGAGATGGCCGGCAGGGGGACACCAGCCTCCCACTCCGGCCGCAGGGCTAGCGTGCCGGCCGCCAGGGGAGACGGAGCAGGACCACACCCTCTGTCGAGACACACAGAGGCTAAAACGGAGAGGGGAGCACAGTAGGAAGAGATGAGGCAGGGAAGCGCCAGTCGTGTCTGAGTCTGCGTGGACTGCAGCCCTCCAGGCAAGAATACTGGAGTGGGTCGCCATTTCCTCCTCCAGGGTATCAGCGCAACACAGGGATGGAGCCCAGGTCTCCGGCACTGCAGGCAGGTTCTTTACCTTCTGAGCCCAAATTTTAAATGCTTTGTAATTCATATTCTCAGAAAGAAAAGTTATCCATGAGCAAGTGAAGGATACTATTTTTAAAAGGAACTTTTAATGAGTAAGAAAGAGGTCTTGGAAATTAAAAATATGAAAACAGACCTTTAAAAGTAAATAAAAAGCTTGGAAATACAATTAAGTAATTTTCCATGTGAAAAGAGAAATAAAATTTGAGGATCAACGAAAAGAAACTGTTAAAGAAATAATTCAAGAAAACTTCCCAGCATTGCCAGTCATGAGTTTCCAAATTCAGAGGTCTACCTACCCCACCTGCTATAAAAGGTCATAAACTACAGCAAATGGTGAACTTTCAAGAGTTCCGGGCTAAAGGGAAGATTCCACAGAGAAAGGCAGGCCACAGAGGAGGGAGACTCAGAATGGCACCATGACCTCATGGACAGTGGAGGAAGAAATACGTTCAGATTGCTGAGGAATGGCAGCAATATTCAGCCTAGAACTCTGACCTCAGGCAAACCACAGCCGGGGGAGGGTGAAAGGGAGACCCAGGAAGACTCTGGAAGAGGCGAGAACCTGTGCTCCACACGTGAGGAAGACGTGGGTGGGGTCCCAGCCAGAGGACGGTGAAGGGGTCCCAGGAGGGCCCTGGGGCTGCCTGGAGGGGGACACCCCCAGTCAGAGGGCAGTGGAGGGGACCCACCCAGGGGCAGGATGGCGCTGCAATGCCGGGAGGGTCTCCCATGCAGAGAAGCGTCCATCCAAGGGTTTGATCAGAGATCAGTGATGAACCCAGGCATCAGCTGTTATTTCTGATAACATCTTCTACAAGAAGGAAACTATAGGCAGTTCCCTGATGGTCCAGATGGAAAGAATCTGCTTTCCGGTGCAGGGGATGAGGGTTTGATCCCTAGTCAGAGAACTAAGATCTCACAGGCCACATGGCAACTAAGCCTGGGCACAACTAGAGGCTCCGTGAGCCCTGCGAAAGATCCGTGTGATAAACGAAGATCCACATACAGCACCCAAGACCCGCCTCAGCACACCGATGAATATTAAAAACAACAAGCACAGGCAGAGTGCTCGAGCAGCAGGAGGGACTTCACCAGCCCTGCTGTTGTGAACAACACACCATGCTAATCAACTCACGGGAAGCATGGCGGGAAGGCGGGAGAGAGGGGTCGACAGTGCAGACAAGCTGGCTGTCCCAGAGGGCAGCTAAATGCAGCAGACAGGCCCGGACACAGGGACTCCAGGGTCGGGGCACGGGCGGGGCTGCTCTCACGGAGAGCCCCCCAGCCCCCACGGAGCTCGGTGCCGCGTCCGCAGTGCGTCACTTTGGTAATATTTTAGGAACAAACAGGAGAGAAAAGCCAGAAAAGAAACTGAGGTTTGGAGACCCACGGTGAGACCCGGCTCGGGGCCAATGCCTGAGGAAGGAGGGCAGGGGCATGGCCAGTGTCGGCCGCCACCCGGGTGTGAATGTGAAAGTGGCCATCACGTCCACTTGCGGGTCACACACGGAGCAGGCAGTCCTCCCGGGGACGCGGGCCCCGGGCAGGCTCCTGGCTAGGTCTGAACCAGCTCGACAGGGCTGACCCACCCTGGGCTGGAAGCCCACAGGCAGGAGGTGAGTAGACGGAGCAGCGCCCGAGACTCTGATGGGGTGGGAGGGCAGCCAGGAGGGGGTTTGGTTTCCAGGCTGAAGAGGTGGGGACCCGTGCAGAAGCAAGGCCTGTATGTGGCAGGGGGGCCCACCTGATGCCCCACCCTTCCCCTTTGGGAGGGTGGCCTGTGGGCATCCACCGTCCACCCAACGCGGGGCAGCTCCTGGACTCCCAGGAAGGGGCCCTGGGGCAGGGCAGGACCTGCATATGGGGCACCTGCTTTCTCCCTCCCAGGGGGGCCCTGGAGACCAGCAAGGACAAGTGAGCTCTGTCCAGTACGGCGGGCTGAGGCCCACTCTCCTCCACGCCATGGTCAGGGTGGGGGTCTGTCCAAGGGGAGCAGCCCGGGGCCCTGAAAGGCCAGGAGACAGGGGGTGTGGTGAGGCGTCACCCCAGGTTCGAAGGCGGCGCCACACGGGGCTGAGTGCCCCTGAGGACAGCAGCCCAGTCCCTGGCACGGGGCCAGCCCATGGCGCTGGGCACAAAGAGCGTCAGCCCCACCTGGCAGGAAGGTGAAATCCACGGGAACCAAATGTGCCCCAAGGCGCAGCCTCACAGAGCTGCTTCACCTCCTCCCGAGCTCCTCGAGTCTCGACAGTGCCTCTGCCCCGGAGGCCCCCGAGGGAGCCCAGTACCCAAGGGCTAGTGCCTGGGTGCCAGTGCCCAGAGCTGCCCCCAGGCAGCCTCAGCAGCGCAGAAGGAAGAGGGTCGGGCAGCCACGGGCCATCAGGGGCCACAGGGGGCCGGTCCTAGGGGCCTCAGCCCAGCCGGGAGCCTCCCTGTGACTCCTCCCCAGAGCCCGAGTCCAGCCGCCAGCCCGCATGAGACCCAGTACATGCGTCCTCACCTGCGACAGGGGCAGTGACCGGCTGGGCTCTCTGCAAATGAAAATGACCCCTGCATGGCCGGCCTTTAAGTCACCAACAGAGCTAGGGCATTCACAGCAGGCTGTACGTGCACACCCTCCCCGGGGCTCCCGCCGGCAGCCACGACTTGGTGTGGTCTCCAAGCCAGTAGGAAAGGGGGCGATTTACTCAGCGAACCAAAAGGGTGGAGTAGACTGCCCTAGCCAGCAGGACAGACGTCTGCACAATGCCGCCTGTCCTAACCCGTGTAGATCCCAGGGTCAAGTCTCGAGGCCACGCCCAGGGTGGAATCACATCACAGCGATTCGGCGCAGGCCTGGGGTCGGGGCCAGTCCTGCTCCTGCCTTTATCTCAGCTGTGTAACTCAGCCCCTGGGCCTCGGTTTACCCATCTGCACCATGACCAGGTTGAGGAGGTTGACCCCAAAGTGATTCCGCTCTTGGGTCCCGGACCTCCAGGCAGAGTGACTTCCCCAGGGCTGCAGGGAGAGGCCGTGGCCAAGTCACTTGGAATAAACCAAATGGGGAACAGCTTCCCTAGTAGGAAAAAAAATGCGTGATTTTTCATGCATTTTTAAAACAAATGTAGGTAAATCACTTAGCACAAGGCCTGGCGTATGGCAAGAATGAAACGGAAAGCTGATAAAAATTTACAGTAAGTAGCTTTTCCTTCCCCAGGGCTGCAGGGCAGCGGCCGATGCCATGGCTGCTCCCCCACGGGGACTTGGGGCTGAGGAGGGGCTCCCGGCAAAGGGGAGGGGGCAGGCTAGGGAAAGCAAGCTACTGGCCACGGCAACGGCCGGGAGCGCCAGGAAACAGGCAGCCTGAGTTCTGGGGGCTCCTCCTCGTCGCTGTTGTTCAGTTGTTCAGCTGACAGGGCTCCCCTACTACTGTCTGAAATGAACCTGATGCCCGTTCAGTCCTGAGCCTCCTGTCACCAGAGGCCTGACAGAGGCTTGGGGTCTCTTTCAGACCCTCCCACACTGAGGGTCCGTGACACCTCTGCTTGTAGAAAGATCTGCTTCAGCCTTCCCTGTAATCATCACCCTCTGGACAGTCTGACCTAAAGACCCCCTTCCAGGATGGGGGGGTGCCTCTGTGCACGGAGCCAGGACCAAGAGCAGGAGGGGCTGCAGAGACCCAGGTGCCCCTCTCTCTACAGACAGGCGAGGGCATGGCAGGGCTGGGGTCAATCCTGCAAACTCCCAGGGCCAGCTCCTCAGTGCCCCAGGACTGCCCAGAACAGGCTGGACAGGAGCAGGACCATCCTCTCAGGTGACATAGCTCATCCAAGGCTACAGGGAGACGAGAGAGTACCACGCTGGCCAACAACCAAGGCCAAAAGCTCGGGACATGAGAGAAAGCCCAGGGGGTGGGGGCCGAATTCGGGAGCTGAACTCACACCAGCTCCACCCCACAGCCCTTTCCAGCCACCAGCATGCCTCCATCCACACACCACTGACGTTTTTTCAACACTCTCACTTTCTTACGTCCATGGATGGCCATCCAGCGTGGACTGGAGGGCGTACCTCTCTGAGAATGCATGTTGCCTTGTGCAGGAAAATCTCTGCACTTTTGAAACTGAGAAAAGTCTTAGAACATTCTGGGTGGAAAGGGAAGAGTACAACAAGTGGTGAATTCCTAGTGAGAATGCAAACTAGGATGAGGATTCTAATACACCTTCAGCAAGAGGCCCTATGCCTTAAACATAAAGGCTGGGTCCTTTGAATATTCTAATACACCTTCTGCAAGAGGCCTTATGCCTTAAACATAAAGGCTGGGTCCTTTGAATATGTGATCCCAAGTCCTAAAACAGGTGATAATTAGAAACAAAGAAAATATTTATGAAAGATGTTCAATTTGATAATGCAAAATTTTCAGTTCTCCCCAGATTTAGCTATATTCATTCAGTGCAATTCCAGTAAGCAAAATATTCCAACAGGATTCTCAGTGAAATCTGGTGAGAGTTTGGAAGAGAGTTTTGAAAAAGAAGAAAGAGGGGAGCTCGCCCTACCAGCTATCGTATTTACTCTAAAGCTGCAGTAGTTCCCAAAGTCTAGTAGTGACGTGAGAAGAGAGGAAAGTGGAAACATGAAGCTGGGCCAGAGACACACACAGACAAACCCAAAATCCACCAGTGATAAAGCAGAGTCGCAAGATGGGATAAGGTTGGTATTGGACAACTGGCTAAAGAAAGAAGAGCTCGACCTTAGTCTGGGAAGGCATTTACAGAAACACACAGAAGACTCTGCTCCTGGCCTTGGGGGGAGACCCGTGCAGCACACAGGAAAAACAAAGGAGGGCCTGTGCATCCAGGTGGGGCACGCAGGAGGAAGACGCTGGTTCCCCCCAGGTGGGGCACGTGGGAGGAAGACGCTGGTTCCCTCTTCCCCCCGCCCCGCCAGCCGGCCTGCCCGGCGTTCACAATGGGAGGAGCTGCACAGTTTTTAAATCTGCTTGAAGGAATCTGAGAGCTACAGAAGCCAGGCAGACTGGCAGCGGAGATTCCAGGGATGGGGCTGCTGTGGGGCAGGGGACGACTTCCCCAGCACATTCTCTCCCAGCGCTTTGCATTCCAGTCACAGGCCCGAGGCTGGGAGTCCGGAGTCTTCCCACGCAGAGAGCCGTTGCTGAGGGATGGAGAACCTGCAGAGCTTTTAGGTTGAGAGAAACAACACTAAGAGGCCAAGATCCCAGGAGAAAGAAGCAGAAACTTAAACGGAACAAATGGTCAGTTCTCCCCTTAAGACACTTGCCAAACTCCAAAGGCAGGAAGGGCGGAAGCTTCGAACTCAAGCAGAAAGCCTCTGGAAATCAATGAGAATTCTCCCATGGTCTCAGGTGCCAAGGAGACAGAGGTCAGAGTTCAGGTCCCCGGGGAAAAGGGGCCTCAGCAACCACACCAGGACCTGATCTGCAAATCCTGACAGGCACAGACTGTAAAAGCAGGGCAGAACAGCAGGTAGGATTGTTGCTGTTGTTCAGTTGCTAACTCATGTCCGACTCCTTGAGACCCATGGCCTGCAGCATGCCAGGCTCCCCTGTCCTCCACCGTTTTCCGGAGCTTGCTCAAATTCATGTCCATTGAGTCGGTGAAGCCACACAACCATCTCCTCCTCTGTCGTCCCCTTCTCCTCCTGCCTTCAATCTTTCCTGGCATCAGGGTCTTTTCCAATGAGTCAGTTCTTCGCATCAGGTAGCCAAAGGATTGGAGCTTCAGCTTCAGCTTCAGCATCAGTCCTTCCAATGAATATTCAGGGTTGATTTTCTTTAGGATTGACTGGTTGGATCTCTTTGCAATCCAGGGGACTCTCAAGAGTCTTGTCCAGCACCACAATTAAGAAGCATCAATTCTTCAGTGTTCAGCGTTCTTTATGGTCCAGCTCTCACCTCCCTACATGAATACTGGAGAAACCATAGCTTTGACTTGACAGACCTTTGTCGGCAAAGTAACATCTCTGCTTTTCAATATGCTGTCTAGGCTGGTTATAGCTTTTCTTTCAAGGAGCAAGTGTCTTAATTTCATGGCTGCAGCCACCATCCTCAGTGGTATTTTGGAGCCCAAGAAAATAAAATTTGTCACTGTTTCCACTTTTTCTCCATCTATTTGCTATTAAGTGATGGGACCAGATGCCACGATCTTAATTTTTCGACTGTTGAGTTTTAAGCCAGCTTTTTCGCTCTCCTCTTCCACCCTCATCAAGAGGTTCTTTAGTTCCTCTTCACTTTCTGCCATAAGAGTGGTGTCATCTGCATATCTGAGGTGGTTGATGCTTCTCCTGGCAATCTTGATTCCAGCTTGTGATTCAGCCTGGCACTCCCTGTGATGTATTCTGCATAGAAACTAAATAAGCAAGGTGACAATATACAGCCTTGATATACTCCTTTCCCAACTGAGAACCAGTCCATTGTTCCATGACCGGTTCTGATTGTTGCTTCTTGACCTGCATGCAGGTTTCTCAGGAGGCAGGTAAGGTGGTCTGGTATTGTGCTCCACACAGTCAAAGACTTTAGTGTAGTCAATAAAGCAGAAATAGATGTTTTCCTAAAATTCCCTTGCTTTTTCTATGAACCATCGGATATTGGTAAATTGATCTCTGGTTCCTCTGACTTTTCTAAATCCAGCTTGTACATCTGGAATTTTTCAGTTCAAGAACTGCTGAAGCCTAGCTTGAAGGATTTTGAGCATTACCTTGCTAGCATATGAAATGAGCACAATTGTACAGTAGTTTGAACATTCTTTGGCATTGCCTTTCTTTGAGATTGGAATGAAAACTGACCTTTTCCAGTCCTGTGGCCATTGCTGAGTTTTTCATATTTGCTGGCATATTGAGTGCAGCACTTTCAGAGCATCATGTTTTAGGATTTGAAATAGCTCAGCTGGAATTTCATCACCTCCACTAGCTTTGTTTGTAGTAATGCTTCCTAAGGCCCACTTGACTTACATTCCAGGATGTCTGACTCTAGGTGAGTGATCACATCATCGTGGTTATCTGGGTGGTGAAGATCTTTTTTGTATAGTTCTTCTGTGTATTGTTGCCACCTCTTTTTTTATTTTTCTTTTTAAATTTTAATTTTTACTTTATTTTACTATTGCCACTTCTTCTTAATCTCTTCTGCTTCTGTTAGGTCCATCCCCATTTCTGTCGTTTATTGAGCCCATCTTTGCATGAAACTTTCCCTTGGTATCTCCAATTTTCTTGAAGAGGTCTTCTATAGTTTTTCCCATTCTATTGTTTTCCTTTTTTTTTTTTTTGCAATGTTCCCTTAAGAAGGCTTTCTTATCTCTCCTTGCTCTTCTCTGGAACTCTGCATTCATTTGGGTATATCTTTCCCTTTTCTCCTTTGCATTTGCTTCTCTTCTTTTCTCAACTATTTGTAAGGCCTCCTCAGACAACATTTTGCCTTCTTACATTTCTTTTTCTTTGGGATAGTTTTGGTCACTGCCTCCTGTACAATGTCGCTAACCTACGTCCACAGTTCTTCCTAGTTTACCTCTAGACAGAGTATTAAAAAGCAGAAACATCCCTTTGCTGACAAAGTTCTATGTAGCCAAAGCTATGGTTTTCTCCAGTAGTCATGTACAGATGTGCGAGCTGATCCAACCATAAAGAAGGCTGAGCACCGTAGAATTGACACTTTTGAACTGTGGTGCTGGAGAAGACCCTTGAGAGACCCTTGGACTGCAAGATCAAAGCAATCGATCCTAAAAGAAATCAACCTTGAATATTCATTGGAAGGACTGATACTGAATCTAAAGCTCCAATGTTTCAGCGCCTGATGAGAGGAACTGACTCATTGGAAGACTCTGATGCTGGGAAAGATTGAAGGCAAAAGGGGAAGGGGGTGGTAGAGGATAAGATGGTTAGATCGTATCGACAACTCAATGGACATGAATCTGGGCAAACTCAGGAGATGGTGGACAGGGGAGCCTTCTGTGCTGCAGTCCACGGGGTCACAAAGAGTCAGAAACGACTTAGTGACTGAACAACGACAGTTATTTCACTGGCATTTCAGGAGGGAGAGAAGATAAACTAGAAATGATGAACCAAACACTAAATTCTATATAATTCTATTTATATAACTTCTAAAACAGGCCAAAAATGAGCAGAATAAGCACGTTATTTAGCAATACAGAGCTAAATAGCAACAGTAATAACAAAACAGCTAGAGGGAGTTGAAAGTGGTTGGGCACAGAGAGCAAAACCTGCTGATTTTCAAAATGAATCTTGTAGACAGGTTTGATTCTTCTAAATTATGTTCATATTTAACCTAAAAATTATTTTTAAAATAATTATCAAGTGGTTCAGGGAAAGTGGGAGAGATAGAAAGCCAGCTCACCTTGATTGGCAATGTGTGTGAAAACAAAAACCGGTTTTGCTCTTTAAGATTATTTCAGAACTGATGAGGGGAAAGGTGAATGAAAGACTCCCATATCTGGCAGTACAATGGACGAGATATCCTCCCATTAGAAATCACCATGAAATTTGGGATATACAACAAGCAAGCATCAGAATTGAAAAGGGGAAGAAGGAAAGGAGCTGAAACGAAAGTGGGGAGCCCATTCCACCAGCGCACCCAGGAGGAAGATGCAGCAGAAAGGCAGAGAAGTGGGTTTCACCTGCTGAGTGGGGGATGGGAGGCGTGACCTCAAAGACAGGCAGTCAGAAGTGGAACCAAGAGTCACAAAAACCTGGATCCTCTGGAAGCTGGGGAGAGCCACCGGCTATCAAAGGGACGTGGGAATTGGTCTGAATGGCCCTCAGTTCCTGTGGTGAGAAAGCCAGTGCTTCTGAGAATTTGAGGCCACAGGCCTGACCTCACACAGGTTTGGGTCTAAAATTCACAAAGCATATATGATCAGGGAAGCCCAAGGTTGAGACATTAGCTCAGAATAGTCTCAGGTGTTTGCACCCAAAATATCTCACAAAAGCAGACACAGACCCTCACTGAGAAGACCTTCCTCCCCTAGGCTCGCCAGTATTCCCAGAGACGAAGATCAGCTACATGGCTGACCATGGTGATGCACCACCCAACACCACCAGAGTCATGGGCAAAATGTAAAGAAACATTAGATCCTCAAGGACCTCAGAGGTTGCAGCTGTCAGATTCAGATTACAAAATTAGTGCACTCAAAATGTTTTCAGAAATAAGCAGGAATGGAAAAGAATGCAGTAAAAGATGGGGGTAAACCATGCAGAACTTTATAAAACGTAACCCTTTACATTTTAAAGTTTAGCTGACATTAATCAGCAAATGAAATGGAGCTGAACAGGGAATTAAGGAACTGGAAAATGTCAGGAAAAAAATTACCCAGAATGGTTCCAAAGAGACAAAATGATGAAATCCGAAAACCAAGATTAGGTGCCATGCCACATGGAACAATTCACTAATTCATCATGGCAGGAGGTTTAATGCACCTCTCACTAACTGCCAGACCAAGCAGACACATGATTAACAAGGATGGAGACGATCTGAACAACATAATAACCATGAACTGATGGACACATGCGTTCTCTCTTGCCCTCAAAAATCAGAGAAACACATTCTTTTCTAAAACACAGGGAACATTTACAGTATTTTTACCATGCGGACTCTGTATCAAATGGATCATGTAATTTGCATACAATGACATTTAAAAATCAATAAAAGATCATTAAAAATCCATATGTTAAGAAATTTTTAAAAATAAACTTCTTTTTAAAAAATGTAAAAAAAAAAAATGTTTCTGACCCTGACACGAGACATGCCAGGTCTTAGTTTACCGGCCAGGAACCAAACCGATGCTTCCTGTGGTGGGAGCGCCAAGTCTCAACCAGTGAATCGCCAGGGAAGCCCCAACATCCAAATAAGCAACACACAAAAGAAAAAACCACTGCAGAGTCACCAATAAACTCAGGCCTAAATGATCATGAAGATACTGCCAAGAAAATGGACAGCAGTTCCACACCCAGCCATGAAGAGTTAACAGGACCATGCCCAACCTCCCACTGTAAACAGCAGCTAGCAAACTGGACAAAGCAGGGGCAAACGACTGCTTGCAGACGCGGCAGAAAGGCACAGAAACACGTGAGGATGGGCCCTACCATCGCCAGCTCTGCTCAGAGGCGATTCACAGACCTCAGGCACTGGCAGGGGGCGCTTGAAGAGCTCGGCAACGTTGACACGTTGAGGAGATGCAGGTCAGAGTTTGGGCAGGTGGCAGCAGCTGGAATGTGTGGCTGAGAGTCTGGAAAGGAAAGCATTACCTGGTAACAGAGCTCCGGAAACCTGCCAGGGATTCACTTGTCTTACTGCTCTTGCTGTTTAGCCGCTCAGTCCTGTCTGACTCTTTGCGACCCCATGGACTGTAGGCTGCAAGGCTGCTCTGTCCATGGGATTTCCCAAGAGAGGGTTGCCATTTCCTTCTCCAGGGGATCTTTCCAACCCAGGGATCGAACCTGCATCTCCTGCATTGGCAGGCAGATTTATTACTGCTGAGCCACTAGGGAAACGTGCAGACTACCAGTCCATGCCCAAGTAGTCCAAGCAAAGAAGACTGAATAATTCCCAAAGCTCAAAGTCAGCAGACATCTGTACTTCCACCAGTCAGAATACAATTCTTTTGATCCCTCTATCCCAGATTCCCAGCCACTCAGTAGAGACCCCAGATAAATCAAGTTTATTGTGGGCTTAACTATCCCTGGAGTGACATCTACCCAAAAGTAATTCTAGAAAAGCAGAAAATCAGGCCTTGAAGGATCAAATAAGTCTTAAAACAATTTAACTGCCTAACAAAACAAAGCCAACATTCTTCATAGAAGAAAGCATAACTCAGATGCTCCACAATGTAGAAATGGCTCAAATTCAATTTTTAAAAATGACTACACACATGCCAAGTTGAAGGAGAAGATGATCTATAACTAGGAGAAAATTTCAGTAGGAATTTTTCTATAACCATTAAAGAAATAGATTCAATAGTTTAAAATTCCAACCACCAAAAGAAAATCAGAAGACCCAGATACTTTTATAAGGGAGTTCTACCATACATACAAAAAACCCCAGATATTTCCAATGTTATACAAACTATGGAAGAGAACAAGAAAAAGAGAGGGAAACAGAAGGAGAAAGATTATATCCCTAACTCATTCACTGAGATTAAAATGACCTTGGTATCAAATTAGATACAGAAAATTTAAGAAATTAAGGTTTAGACCAGTGTCCCTGATGAACATAAGATACAAAAGTTAAAAATCTAGCAAGAAAGTCAAACAAAATAAAAAGGATAATGTGATAGGTTTATTTCAGGAATACCAGTATGGTGATATATGGCTTAACATTAGGATAGCTATTAATAAAATTCACCACATGTCAGATTAAAGGGGAAAATAGGTCAAGTGAAGTTCTCCACAGATAAGTGAAGAAGCACTCAATAATTTTCAAAACCCATTTATGATAAAACTCTTGGCAATGTGAGGATAAAAGAAAACTTTAATCTTATAATGTGTGCGTGCTAAGTTGCTTCAGTTGTGTCTGACTCTGTGACGTCATGGACTGTAGCCCACCACGCTCCTCTGTCCAAGGGATTCTCCAGGCAAGAATACTGGAGTAGGCTGCCATGCCCTCCTCCAGGGGATCTTCCCGACCCAGGGACTGAACTTGGGTCTTCTATATTGGCAGGTGGGTTCTTCACCACAGAGCCACTGGGGAAGACAATCTCGTGATCCGTACCTGCTGAAAATCTACCCAGATACCATACTTAACGCGGAAAAACTGGGGACATTTTCTTTAAATTCAGGAACAGGTTCAGGATACCTACTATCACCACTTTTGTTTAACATCATAGCAGAGGTTCTTGCCAGAGTGATAGGCAGGAAGACAGAATAACAGTGGCAAAAGATGGGCTAGAATAGAATAAAACAAACTGTCATGATATGTAGGCCATCTGCTTATCTACACAGAAATCAAGAGGATCCATACACAAATTATGTGAATTAGTGGGAAGGGTCAGCAAAATTGCTAGGAACCAATCATGTTGGTATGCACTAGAAACAAAGAGTTTTACCAAAAGTACAGAGTACGTTTATGGGAATAAATGTAACAAAGGATACATCATATAGAATAGAAAATCTAAATAAATGAAGAACTATAATCTATTCATTGAAAAGAAATTTCAATATCTTAAAAATGTGTATTTTCACCAAAATGAATCAAAACATTCAGATGTAACTTCAAACAAAATCAGGTGGGTTTTTGTGTGTTTGTGAAACTGGACAGATTGCTTCTAAGAATTTCTAAATAGTAAGATACTACAAATAACAAGCTTGAAGAAACACAGAAGGTAAAGAGCATGTCTGATAACAAGACTTAATATAAAACTGAAGGTGGTTAATATAAAAACACAAGGTGGTTGAGACAAGTAAGTCACCACAACTGTAACAGAAGGGACACCAGAAACAGGCCTGCACACACAGCCTTCTAACATCAGATAAAGGAGGCTCTGCAGACTGATGAGAAGAGAAAGGGGCGCAGAGAAAACTGGTGTCATGGACTGAATGCCTCTGTCCCCCAAAAGTCCTGTATCAAAACCCTACCCTCCAGTGTGACAGCGTTAGGAGGCGGGGCACTTGGGAGCCTCGTGACCTTAGAAAGCTCCAAGGGGACTTGCTTCCTGTCTCTGCTCCCAGCCATCTGCAGCCCAGAAGACGGCTCTCCCCAGAACCTGGCCATGCTGTACCCTGACCGCGCTGGTGCCCTGATCCTGGACTCCCAGCCTCAGAACTGTGAGAAAGCAGATTGTGTGGTTTGTAAGCCCCCAGTCTGTGCTGCTGTTCTGTTACAGCAGCCTGGACAGACTAAGGCTGGCCAGTCATATGGAAAAATACACAATGAGATTCCCTTTTATACCCAAACAGATTCCACATGGAGTGAAGGTCTAAATGTGAATAATACGGTTTCGGAAGAAAACAGAATGTGTTCTCTCCATGCTCACCTTTAAGAAGGATTTCTAAGCCCATGGAAGATGCCAAAAGGAAAAGTCCAGGCATCATAATACTATTAAAAGGAGAAGAGAAGTCCACCCACCCAGCCATATGATCAACAAGGACTCACGAGCAGAACATGCAGGGAACAGACAAAGTCAAAAAGACACAAAAGGAAAAAAATGGGCAACAAGATATGAACAGGCAAGATACTTATTTTGCCTTACAAGACAAGATACTCAACCACAACAGTAAGAAAGTGTTGTTTAAAACCACACCCATCAGGTCAACATTAAAATGTCTGCAACCCCAGATGTTGTGAGGATAGAACAACAGGATTTTAGGGATCGTGGGGAAAGTTTGTTAGTTCAACCACTTTCAGAACAACAGGGCAATTTCTAGTAAGGCTGAAGACCCTGTGGCCAGCAGCTGCACAACTGAAGATGTTGTGCATGAGCCCAGGAGGCAAGAGGGAGGGAACAGAGACACCTAATTGTCCCCAGAACGGAGACCACTCAGCCACACAGAGTACTGTCCAGACATGAAAGTGGATGAAGCGTCCTGGGGAATCCGACAACTCGATTCAGAGAGGAGCAGACAAATGTGTACGGTGAGGTCAGCCCACAGAGCCTCACGCCCTGATGCCCTGCTGAGAGCAGGGAAAAAATGGCGCTCCGAGAACGCTGACACTGAATTCAGGGTGGTGGGGACGCCTCAGGCCAGGGGTCCAACCGACTGATACTGAGGCCTCAGCGTGAAGCCCCAGCACGTCAGCACTGGGGACAGAGCCCTGCCTGCCTCTGTGGGCCAGTCTGCAGGGCGGCTAGGACAGGCCCTCCTNGAGTGGGGCTGAAGAGGGGCCCTGGGTGAAAGTCCGCCTGCAGAACCTCCACAGCAGTGGGGAGACTCTCACCCCCTCCCTGACCCACCCACAGAGGCCCACAGCCACCAACACTTAGGGTGAACACAGCAGGTTCTCCTCTGCAGAAATGGGAGAAAACACCCAGGAAGCACGGGGCCCTCCGTGTGGATGCGGCCCTCCAGATTCTGGCACTGGGGGCACAGCTTGGCTCGCAGCTGCCATCCCTTCACCTAAAGCGAAGCTGCTGGCGGCACCCCCATGCCCCCCGCAAGATGGTGGGAGCACATCCACTCCCCAGCAGGGCCCCTAAGATGAATGGGCCAAGGCCTACCACGTGCATGAGGGGAATAACAGCTTCAGCATAAAATAAACCAGCAGAAAACAGGCCCTGTGAGAACGAGAAAGCAACTCAACAAGCAATAAACCTCTCTAAACTTACTCAGAATGTTTCGAGAAGACACTGCATTTTCGAAACAAGAATAGGGTGCTATGAAATGGGAGCTCACAGAGACAAGGAAGATGGTGCTCTTAGTGATAAACTGTAGATGCTGAAACACAAAATTCCCCCAGAGAACTCCAAAATGAAGTCCAAAAATTGTCTGGAAAATAGGACATAAAACATAAAGGAGAATGAGAGAAAACACCAGAACACCGAAGACCAATGCATGAATTCAAGGAAGAAAACAGAAAAAATGAAACGGGAGAAATGTGAACAGACGGAAGAATAAAGCCTGTCTTCCATTGAGAGGCCCCACTGAACACCAATAAACACAGAAACCCACACGGAACCCATCCACGTGGCTGGTCAGGAATGCACAGATGAAGAGAGGATGCTAAGAGATCCAGGGAGGGAAGTCGAGTTGCTGACAAAGACTTCTCTTGAGCACCTGGATGCAGGGGACGGTGACAAAGCCTTCAGCATGAGTTACTCACAAGGAGGGCCCCACACGGAGCAGCGACCCAGTGAGGACAGAGCGAAGATGCTCTCAAGCAGCCAAGGACTCACCACCCTTTGCAGGAAGTCACACAAGGATGTGCTCCAGCAAAAGCAGTACAGGAAGCCAAGAAAGCAGCGGCGCTGCGGCCCTTCAGACCGAGAACTCCAGCCCAGGGGATGCAGAGAGCAGCAGGAAGGAGGCGGTTTCCGGGGCGAGGATGCCAGGAAAGAGGGCACTCAGCAGAAGAGAGGGAGTGACTGAGAAGCTGGGGGAGGGGAGGACAAAGAGGACACACTCAGAAGCCAGGGAGAGCTGCGCTCTGCGCTCACGAGGCCTGGCCCCGCATCCCCGCGTCGCAGCTCAGCCTGCAGCGGCGCCCTCCCAGGTGTGGGTGTGGAGGCTCCTGGCGGGGGAGGACCAGGGAGGGACTAGCTGGGTAAGGGCTGCAGTCTGTGTGTGTGAGAGAGGGGGTGTGTGTGTGCACGCAAGTGTGTATGTGAGGAGTGTATGTCAGAGTGTGTGTGAGAGGGTGTGTGAGTGAGTGGGGGTGTGTCAGAGGGTGTGTGTGTAAGAGTGTGCATGTGAGTGTATCGGAGGTGTCAGTGTGTATGAGAGAGGGTGTGTGTGTGTATGTGAATGTGTACGTGTGGGGTGGTTCTGTGAGAAAGAATGTGTGGGGGGCGAGAGTGTGTGTGTATATGAGTAGGTATGTGTGAGAGTGTCTGTGTGAGAGAGAATGTGAGTGTGGAAGAGTGTGNTGAGAGAGGGTGTGTGTGTGTATGTGAATGTGTACGTGTGGGGTGGTTCTGTGAGAAAGAATGTGTGGGGGGCGAGAGTGTGTGTGTATATGAGTAGGTATGTGTGAGAGTGTCTGTGTGAGAGAGAATGTGAGTGTGGAAGAGTGTGTGAGGGGGTGTGTATGAGTGTGTATATGTGAGGGGGTGTTTGTGTGAGAATGTGTGTGTGTGTGGAAGAGTGTGTGTGTGAGTGCGAGACAGTGTGTGTGTGTATGTCTGAGTGTGTATGTGTGAGGGGGTGTTTGTGTGAGAGAATGTGAGTGTGAGAGAATGAGTGTGTGGCCACGTGAAAGCGACTGTCTGTCTCCGGGTAGCCCTCCAGTCTGCCCAAGCGCGACGGGGAGCACGATGCTGAGTGAGAAGAGGCGCAGCGCCGGCCCGTCGCCCGCAGCCCCCTGGAGCCCTGACCGTAGGAGCAGCAGGGCTGCCGCCCCGCCCACCGGCGCCCTGTGGGGGCGGGGNCCCACGCCCCCGTCCCCACACCCTGTTTCTCCAGCTCAGCTCGTTGAGACCAAGTCACTGGCGGCCCTCGGTCCACACCCGCAAACCCCAGCCGTCGTCAGCCCCCCAGCCGGAAAGCAGGTCACCGGGGACGGACTGGCATCTCTGCCTGCCACCGGCCTCCATCCGCAGCCCCACCGCTGGGCAGTTTTGACAAAGCCTCGGGCCAGCTCACCCACCGGAACTGCGGTGACGTCATGCCGCCCCTTCCCACGCAGCCCCTGGCGCCTCCACCCTTCATCCCCAGGGCCAAGCCTCTGCCGCGTCAGGCAGGTGCCAGGCGCTACCTCAAGGGTTTGCTCCGTTAGCCGTTCAATCCTCACCCGGCGCGTAAGGGAGATGCTTCGCCTCCACGTGCAGCGTCCGTGGGGCCTGAGCCTTGAAAGTGGCAAGGGCGCAGGCACATAAAACCATCCTACCCCCCAAAGCCCCAGAGAGCCTCTGTTTCCTGGAACTACCTGCATAAAAGAGGAATTATTGTTCTTCCAAATTTTTGGTGGAAACAGCAGAACTCTGTGGGCGCCAAGGAGGTGACTCTTATCGCTCCTTCTGTTTCATACTTATCCCTCTGGTCAAGTGCTCTACTTCTTGAGCTAAATCTGGCATGTTTCTAGGAATTAATTAATTAATTAATCCATTTCACTGAGATTTTAGAATATTCTTATATCTACTGCTTTGAAGCTTAAACCATAGCTTTGTAACCTTTCTAAATGTCTGACCTTTTTAAAGCCTCAGAGTTCCTCCTACATCACTGCCTTAGCTGGGCCTCAGGAAATCTGGATGAGCACTGTTTTCATTTTCTTCAGATCTGAATATTTCTTTTTAAAATGTTTATTTATTTGGCTGCACCGGGTAAATTTGACAGGTTCAGAATGAAGGTCAAGGAGTCTCCCTGTTTCCCCCTGTTGCTGCTCTTCTTCCTTCCTGCAGACAGGTTTTGAAATGATCAGACCTGTGTTACAGAAATGTCTAGAGCATAACAAACTTCCTAGCTTTCACCTCATTGCATTGTAGAAAGGAGGCCACTCTCAGAGACTGGGCGCCACACACAGCTTGCAATCTAAATAATGGTAAAGTGATCCCACACCTTGAATAAATTTTCTGGAATGCAAGGGTGGTTCGGTATTAAAGACTCCATCAGTATAATCTACCATTCTAGTAAATCAAAGGATGAAAAGAAATAGGATTATTTTAGCAGATGTTGAAAGGCTTTTGACCAAAGAGCCACCCACGTTTTGGTTAAAAAGCAAGTATTTACATCCTTTGGGGGAAAGATGCCTTCTTCTTTCACTTGAGGAAAAGCAGCCCTTCAGGGTCTTGGAGGATAAGAGTCTAGCCAGAATTAGTGTCTGGCTTCATTCTTCATCAGCTGTGAGACTCCTGGCAAGTCCACCAGCACCTGTGTCTGTCGCCTCTCCTGCAGGTGGGATAAGAACAATGCCAATCTCAAAAGGCAGTGCTGAGCATTCGTGTGTGCAGTGCTGGGTCCAGGACTGGGCACGCAGCAAGCCCAGTACAAACGGCAGCTGTAATGGTGAGGCAGCAAAAGAATTCCCGTTTAAAGAGCAATGTCCACTGTCTCTGGTTTATTTAGAAGGATCAGCCAATGCAATCATAAAGGCGGAAAAAAGGTTAAAACGTTGAAGCAAAAAAGAAACAAAATTATCAATATTTGCAGATGATGTAATTCTCTACTAAGAAAATTTCAGGGGTGAGTGAAAAGCTCTCGGAAGCAGTATGTTAATGGGAAGGTAAAAAAAATATCACCAAGAAGACAACAGTTTCCATAAAAACAGACCACAACCAGTTAGAGCTGATAATGGAGGAATCCGACCACAACAGTGCTAAGGAAGGCACAATGCCTGGAAATAGCAGGAAAGGTGCAGCTTCTTGTTTATAAAGGAAGTATATAGGAAAACTGAAAATCCATGAAAAGAGATCAATTAATGGGGACGCATTATCTACTCTTGGAAAGGAAGAATCATATTGTTTAAGGTCCTGCTGCTGCTGCTGCTGCTAAGTCGCTTCAGTCGTGTCCGACTCTGTGCGACCCCATAAACCCCATAGCCCACAAGGCTCCCCCGTCCCTGGGATTCTCCAGGCAAGAACACTGGAGTGGGTTGCCATTTCCTTCTCCAGTTTAAGGTCCAGTTTTCCCTAAATTATGACACTGCTGTGCTGCCTACTGCACTAAGAGGGCAGGCCAGTTTTTCTAAATTAAAGCTACACGTTTGTTGCAATTTCAAGTTAAAGAAAAAACAAATGTGAAAGACTAGTGAAGTTTGTTAGAAAAAGAGTAAAAAGGATTTGCCCAATTAGGTATTAAAACATATCATGAAATTCTAATAATTAAAAAGATGCCAGTATTAAAGAAAATAGATCAAAATTTTATGATAAAGGCATCATTTCAAAAAATTTGAAGAAAATAGATGATTTTTATAACTGGTGCAGGATAATATAGGAAATATATAAAGTTGGATCCACCTTGACACAACATCACAATAAATTCCAATGAGGTAAACATTTATCGGCAACAGTGACATTTTAGGAGACTAGAATGCAGTGTGAATGGATGCACTCAGCATCTTGGTGTGCAGAAATCAGGATACATAAGCTGATTGCCCCAAAGAAGACCGAAGGACTACATAAAAATTAAGCATCAACTAATAAAAGCAATAATTTTAAAAAACAAACATCTCCATGGCCCAAACATCATAAACAAAGCCAAGAGACCAACCCCACCCTGGAAAAATATTTCAAAACATATGATGATGAAAGGAACTTCGTAAAGAGTAAAGAGTGTGTGTAAACTAATAGCAAAAATGGTAAGTAACCACCAGAGAAAAGGTCAGGACCTATGAGGGGATGAAAGGACACTACAGAAAGAAAATTGCTCAATAAGCGAAGAGAGTCCTACTTAAAGAAATGCAGGTCGAAACAGTGCAATATTTTTTCTGACCTAGCGCACTGTCCAGAACGTAGATGATGGGCGACGCGTGTGTGGTGAGGGAGTGGGGAGGTGAGCTCTCTGCACTGTGGCTGTGGCTGGTATCAGCTGTGTGATTTCCCTGAATGTGTCTGCATTTAAGGTGCCCCTTTCCTTGATTCAGTAATCCCGTGGCTAGAAATTTGCCTACGGTATCTACACATGAAAATTTCCCCCAAGAAACAAGATAAGCAAGGGGTTCACCCATGGGCACTGGCTAAATGCATCAGGGTGAACAGGAGAGATTTCTCTGATGCTACTGAAAAGAATGTCTTAAAAGTTATGCGCTGATGTGGAAAGATCAGCAAGATGTTTGTTAAATTATTTAAAAGGAGCACAGGAGAGTGTGCATAATATACCCCACCAATCATAAGAAACTGTTAGCAGTGTTTGCCATGGCAGAGTCTACTGCTGGGGAGGGAAGCCAAGGATACATTCATATATATATTCTTGTGTATGTAGTTTGAATGCTCTCATCATATTCAGGTATACTTTTGTAGGTCAATGGCACTACCTAAGAGTAGACATTAAGACCCATTTTCATTTTTCACTTTTGGGGATACCATTCACAATACTAATAAATACTACATTAAATTGTTTAAGTTTTAAAAATCTTATCAAAGCTGTAGACTTCCATAAGGCTGAGAAACATAGAAAGACCCCAGTCCATCTCGTTATATATAACAAGTTTTATATAACTCGTTAAGTTATATAAAATTGCTGATGCTCAACTAGTTTTGACCCTGAAAAATAGTAATTTTAAATGGTTTAGCCTCATAAGAATGTTGTAGAAAAAAATATATCACAAAATTCAAAAGACACAAACCAAGTCCTTGCAAAGAGGAAAGAAAAACAACCCAGGTGTCACAAACCAAAAGGGAACTACAAACTGTGGTGGTGGCTACACCAAGGCGAGCTGCTACAGTGGGTGGGGATGGTAACGTCTGGACAGCAACAGGGCGGGTGCAGAGGGGACCAGAGGAGTCAGGTGGATAAGGGGTCCAGCTGAAGGGGCTCTGTGGGCAGGACGGAAGGCCAGGAAAACGACTGTCCAACACGGGTCATCCTCAGGGCCTGAACCTGCTTGAGTCCTCTGAGCAAAGTTGGGAAGAAAAGGGTTGGGCTGGGGCTCCTGCCTGGCAGGCAACCAAAATCTAGGCAAAGTCATGGCTCATCAGAAAAGCCAAGGGTCGGGCGGGAGTGGGGTTGGGGAAGCAGGGAGCTAGGTGGAGCCTGTGACCTGTGCTTGAGAAGGATCCCTGAAATTCCAGAAGGAGGAATAGAGTATTGAAACAATATTTGAAGAAGTACTGGCTTGGACTTTTCCAGAATTGTAGATAGACGTGCTTAGTGAGGAAATCAGTATGATCCCAAACAGGAAAAAGAAGACCAGATCTGCAGAAACCAGAGACAATGATTGAATGAATGAATGATGGAGTCAAAAGACAAGTTACCTGAAAAGAAGCCGCAGTCGAGGGGTGGGAGGGGGCAGATGCGCGGCTATGGAGCTAGGTGGGAGCCCTGGGAGGCGTTTGAGGGGACACGTGGAATCTGAACTGCTGCACTGTCTTAACCTGGGCCTCGTCTACCCAAGCCCTCAGCCCCCGGAGGACCACAGAGCATCTGCTTTTCTTACGGTCCAGGCCCTCGAGACCCCGCCCCACTGGAGGCCCTGCTCACTGGAGGCCCGCCCATTGGAGGTGCAGTCTGGTTGCCTTGGCAACCCCCCGCGGCCGAGTTCCGGGCTCGGCGTGCCGCAGAGGAACGCGGTTGCCACAGCAACGGTGGGGCGTGTCCGGCCTGGCACTGGGAGCGGAGCGTTCATCCTTGCAGAGGGAGTTGCTGTTGCTCCTGAGACGAGAAGGCCCTTGGGGTACCGAGCCAGACGCGGGAAGTGAGGCCAGATAGCGGGAGGCTCTGTGGGCTCCAGCTGCCTCGCGGTGGGGTTCCAGATCCAACGCCGCAAGGCCCTTAGCGGCACTTTCAGTTCAGTTCAGTCGCTCAGTCTGTCCGACTCTTTGTGACCCCATGAACTACAGCACACCAGGCCTCCCTATCCATCACCAACTCCTGGAGCTTACTCAAACTCATGTCCATGGAGTCAGTGAGCGGAAACTGAGGCCAGAAAGCAAAAGACTTGCTCCAGGTCAAAATGCTGGTGTCCAGGCCGGATCCTGCCAGTCCAGCCAGGACCGTTTTCTTCCCAACATTGGCTGCAGCGCGTCCAGGCCCCAAGGTGGTCTGTGCGTCTGTTTCCCCGATCTAGCGCATCCTGTGTCCCACAGAGCGCTCCTATCCGGTGGACGCCCACCTGGCCCCCGTTGACCCCCGGGAGGCCTCTGCCCCGCCCCGGCACAGCCCACCCGAAGGCACGCTCTCTCTCTCGTTTCTGCAGCCTTCTCATCCTCCAGAGTCCCATCTGGAAGCCCCTCCACCGCAGCCTTCCGCCTTCCCCCGCCCCACCCTGGGGCGGAACCTCTCCCCGCTCCGAGTTCTCACTTGCTTCATCCTCAGAGGGTCTCATGTGGTTGTGTTTAAAGTGGACTCATTGCCCTCCTTGGGGTTCATGAAAGAGCAAAGCCAGTGTGTCCACACTCAGGTGTGTAAACTGTCTGAGAACCAGGCTGTCTGGTGCGTCCGTGCCAGCACCCAGGGACCTCAGCAATGGTGCAGACAGGACTCCTGCCTGACCGGCAGGACTGCTGGGACGGGGTAGAGACCAGACACTGGCCACTGGCCTGATGCCGGGAGAGGCTCGGCAGACCCGTCACACACTCCACACAGACAGGGGCTGGAGTCCAGAACTGGCCCGAGGCTGCAGTCACGGGGCTGGACTCTGCAGCAGGGTGAGCCCAGGGCGGCCCGAGGCTGAGCCCATGCGGACACAGAGTGGCAGCCAGGCAGAGTCTCAGGCCCACGTTCTGACACCACTCCGGGCTCAAGTGACCTGGGCCTAGCCAACCTTTGTGTCACGATACAGAACTTGCAAAGTGCGAGTTGTGAATATCTTTGTGAGTATCTGTGAATGGCTGAGCTCCTTACACACAGGCCCCTTTGCACAGGGAGGCACAATTGTCAACCCCACTTTGCAGATGAAGAAACTGAGGCTGAGAGGCCCTGAGGGTTCCAGGTGCCTGTGGTCAGCCTGAGCCAGACCCCTGACTAAGCACTCTTTCCATGACTCCAGAAGCTTCTCTGGGGCTAGGCAGCCCCTGAGGGGGTGGGAGAAAGCAGGCTCATAGGGTGACCGCCTACGCCTGGCATTGTTAATGGAGGCTCTGCTTAGCTGGACCCACGAGCGCCTCCCGGGAGCTGGGACAGGGCTGGGGTGCAGCCCAGGAGTCTGAATCTGCAGGAACACACCTGCACCCCGCATCCTCAACCCCGTGTCGCTACAGATCACAGGGAGGAAGGCTCAGTGCTGTCAGACTTTATGAAGAAGGGAACCGACCTGCAAGAGAGAGGCAGTGCTGAGTCCCAGACCTTGAACCTGGAGCAGAGCTGGGGGACCCGCAGCCTGCGGGAGAGGAGGCGGGAGAGGAGGCAGGAGAGGAGGCAGGTGAGGCCCCCGGGCTTCGGGCTTGAGAGGCCCGCGGGGACCTGCCCTGTGTGTGGACAGTTCTGTGGGCGCTGTGCGTGGGGCACTTGTGGCAAGCTGCTGACTCAGTGTCTGGCCTGCAGCAGCTGGTAGCCGGGCGGCTGGGCCAGAGCCCATTGTGGGGGACCACGTCCACAGGCCAGCTGCTGCTGGCCACTCCCTCCATGACCCAGAGCAGGAGGACATGCTGACCTTGCAAAGGTCGATCAAAACCCCCAGCACCCCACTCTGGCCCCTCCACTGTTTCCCCTCCTCTGTGCACCTGCAAAGACCCCACAGGCTCTGAGCTATGTCTGGGCTTTGGGGGCGAGGGCACAGGAAGGGGATCCCTCTCTGTGTCCTGAGCGTGTCACTCCTTGGGAAGGCTGCTCATCAGGGCCTCCTGCTGCCCACCGCAGGTCAGGGTGGGAAGGCTGGGACTCCCCAGTGGCGCAGCAGGGACTCTGCCAGCCTGCTCCTAAAGCCGGGGAGGGCCGGGGGCTAGAGCAGGTGCTCTGGGGTCCAGGTGAGGGCGTCCCGCCTGCTTTTCGACACTGGCGGGGGCGGGAGATAGTGTCCTGCCCAGGGCAACTTTGCAGCCTTAGAGAAGACAGAGCCGTCCTCAGGAACTTTCTGCCGAGTGGGAAGGGCTGCCGTGGCAATGTCCAGCGGTGTACAGGGCGCCCTGAACCCCTGCTTCCCCACTCTGTCCCTGGAGGCTGACGGCTCTGGGCTCTGCTTTGGTTCCAGCCAGTGGGCGGGTCCTGCAGGAGGAAAGGGTGGGCTGAGCGGCAGCAGGTCTCCCTAGCATCTCCTTTTCAGAATGCCCACGTGGGACACGGACTGCCACCCGTGCCGAGGGCCCTGATTCCCTCGCCAGGTTCTGGTGTGGAACCTCCCTGTGCCCCCCCGGCCGGGCAAAGCCGCCCAATGCCACTGCCTCCTGGGGCTCCCTCCCTCAGGGGGTGCTTAGCCCTGCCCCCACCAGAATAAACAGCGCTTCATGAACTGTCCGCTGCGGCTGCCCCAGGGGAGCCCTGCCCGAACCCTCACCAACCCAGGCTGTGCTGTGCTTAGTCGCTCAGCCATGCCAACTGGTGCCCCATGGACTGTAGCCCGCCAGGACCCTCTGTCCATGGAGTTCTCCAGGCAAGAATACTAGCGTGGGTCACCATTTCCTTCTCCAGGAGATCTTCCCGACCCAGGGATCAAAGCTGCACCTCCTGCATTGCAGGTGAATTTGCTTACCACTGAGTCACTGGGGAATCCCAGATAATGAGTAACAACAACAAAATTCAACAGAGAGTACAAGAAAGAGGTTAAGGTAAAACCTGATGTTGTGAAACAGAAAATAAATAATTTTTAGAAAGAAAAAAAATGGTTCTTTGAAAATGAGAAGAAAATATAACCACAAAAATGTTTAAAATGCAACATTTATATAAAAAGTGAAAATCTAAATAAAATCGATAGCTTACTAAGAAAATATTACCCCACCAAGACTTTCTCATAAGGCATTATAGACTGGATGCTTATGCCCCAACAAATTCATATGTTGAAACTGTAACCACCGCATAAAGTGGTGTTAGAAGGTGGGGCCTTGGGCAAATGACTGTGGCCAGAGGGTGGAGCCCTCACAAAGGGGGTTAGTGCCTTAGAAGAGAGACCCCCGGGGGCCCCCCACCTCCCAGCATGTGAGGACACAGAGCCGTCGGGCGTCTGTGAGCTGGAGACAGACCTCGCCAGACACTGGTTCTGCTGGCGCTTTGGCCGTGAACTTCTAGCCTCCAGAACCATGGGAAGTAACTGCCTGCTGTTTACAAGCCCGCGGCCTGCGGGGCCCTGTCACAGCAGCCGGAGCGGCCTGAGACGCAGGGAGAGAAGCCCTGAACAGTCCCGTCACGCGGGGGGAGGCCAGACGCAGCAGACGACCCGGCTTCCCCCACACAGGCTCGGGGGCAAGTCCTCCCAGCTCCTCCAGGAACATCGGGCATGTTGTTTATAATGATCTAAAGCATCCCTGGTTTGTTCTCTGAAGGTAACACAGGCCTGAACAGCAGCACGAAAGGGAGACCAGCGACGAACATCGCTCTCTAATGCAAACGCAGAAATCCTCCGTGGCGCTGAATAGTACCGTTGTCTTGACCATGTGGAATTTGTCCCAAGAATGAGAGGACGGTTCAGTATTCGGAAATCTTACAGTGAAATTCATTGCATTAATAGTATAACATAGGAAAAATCATGGTATATTGATCAATGCTAAAAATACATTTGATAAAATTCAACAGTTACTGCTGATATACATTCTTAAACTCAGAATAGCATGACTCTTCCTAACCTCAGAAATAAATCAATCAAATCCTAACATCAAACACAGCCTCCACAACTCTCAAACATGGTGTGTGCGTGCTCACTCAGCCGCGCCCGCCTCTCTGCGACCCCGTGGCCTATTAGCCCGCCGGGCTCCTCTGTCCACAGGAGTCCCCAGGCAAGAATACTGGAGTGGGTTGCCATTTCCTACTCCTGGGGATGTCCCCAGCCCAGGGGCTGAACCCGTGTGTCTTGCATCTCCAGCATTAGCAGGCAGAGTTTCTGCCACTGAGCCACCTGGGAAGCATCTCAAACATGGCACCCTACTGTTTTCAGTGTGATATTCACATGTCCCTGAACTTGTTTTATTTGTTTTATTTTTTATTTTTAAATTATGAAAATATGATAACACATTTACAGGAGACTTGGAAAATTCAGAACAAAGCCACGTATAGTTCTACTGTATATTACAATTGTTCGTTTTATTTATTTTCTTGTTTACTTCATCCCTTCGTGGTCGAGGATTTCATTTGCCTTGTTCATGGTTGTGCACCCAGAATCAAGAACAGTGCCTGGCATGAAGCACAGGCCAAAAAATATTTGATGAATGGCTGAATAAATGAATAAATAAATATTGGGAGGAACAACTCAACATGTTTCCAAAGAGGTTAAAAATCAAACAAGGATGGATGGTATTGCTATTCAAGTTCAGTATGATTATGATTCTTCTATTCCATGTGAAGACAAGAAAAAACGAATGCCAGATCTGTGTGTGGAAAACAAGAAAGTTACACTGTTCAGATGAGATATTTTCACTACTGAGAAAATTTAAGAAAACAAAGAAGGAATTTAGTAAGGTGGTCAAGTGGCAAACCAACCAGAAAACGTTCCAGCTGTAAATGTGAGCAAACGCAGTGGTGAGAAGTGTTCTCTGGGAGGAAGGCAGATGACCCGCAGACACAGCAGGCACTTGAAGAGGTGCTCAACCAGAAGTCACAGCTGCGGCAGTAACGACAGCACGCACGGCCTTCAGATCTACCAGCACCCAGTCTGCACAGCCCCAGGGGGCCAGGCCGCCTGCTGCCCCGTTCGGGGGCTGTGGTCCGGAAGGTGAGTGATGACACTCGGGGACACACACAAGGACAACCGTCACGGAACTGCTCGACACCCAGAGTGAGAAGCCGCTGAGTGCAGCTGGGGATGAGTGGGTAGGTGACGTGTGCCGTGCCCCCACAGGAAGTGCTCCCCGGCAGGAGGAATGGGCCAGACCTGCACACAGTTGCGTGGATCAACCCCTAAACACGCTGAGTCAAAGAGGCAAAAGGCACGTGTTCACCAAGCACGTGTGTCTACACAAGTCGCTTACCATTGTTTACCGTCCACACGGGCAGAGTCAAATCATGGAGGCACGCGGTTAGTTCCACTGACCTTGGAGTCGAGTTTCTCGGGGAGGGAGGGAAGGAGAATGGGATCAGGGAGGGGTCATTGGAAGCTTCGACTGTCTGTGAGATATTCGTGGCTTTGGTCATTAATGAGGTGTGGATTTTACACACAGTGAATGCTCAGATGTGTGCCAGTTGGTTTTGACAACACGCAGCAAGCCAGGCCCCTGCCCGCCGCGCCCAAAGGTTCTCACGTGTCCCTCCCCAGTCCATTCCCGCCCCAGACTCGACCTCGGAGCCAATATCTAGTGTCAGAGGTTCCTTTGCTGATTTTCGAATCTCAGTAAATGGAATCGTACTCTTCCATGTCTGAATGGTTCCAGCACAGTATTTCTGAGCTTCACCCACGTTGTTAAGATATCAGCAGGCTCTCTCTTGTCACTGTTGAGTAGGGATCCCTTCCGTAGCTATGCGGAAGTTTGTTTGCCAGAGTCCTGCTGACGAACATCTGGGTTTCTAGTCTCTGACTAATATTAATAAAGCTTGAACATTCTTGTACAAGGCTTTGGAGAGGACATATATTTTTAGTTTCTCTTGAAACTAAAGGGGAAATGCTGAGTCATAGAAAAAAAAGTGTGTGTGTGTGTGTNTTTCCCACACCTGGGGCAGGTGGGAGTTTGACCGGGAGGGTTCTGCTCCCCAAGGAAGCTAGGTCAGGACCCAGGCCGTGGCAGGGTGCAGGGGCAGGAGTTGGGGGGGGCAGGCCATGCCCTGATTCTCGGGGTGCGAGCCCCCACTGTCCGGCACAATCAGCCCGACCAGCCCAGAACTAGGCCTACCTCACGCTGGCCCCAGAAGGATGGGGTGGGGGGCTGAGGCTCTGGCTCCTCAGGAGGAAAGTCCACGTCGTCCTGGAACAAGCCCTCTTCCTAGACCTGAGATGCCCGGCCTTGCCAGCACAGGCAGGGCTGGAGGAGTGTCTGGTTCCCGCTGCCCAGATCTGGCCGTCTGTGGGGTCGTCTGTGGGGCGGCAGTGTCTGGTGCAGGTCTGGTCCCACCCTCACAGGACAGTCTTCATGTGAGGGGCCGGCAGACCGGGGAGGCCCCTGCCCCGCGGGCTCTGCCTCAGGCCGTCACCTCCTCCCTCAGGCCCTGGCCCGGCACAAGCCAGTGCTCCTGTTCCTGGCCCATGGAGAGTCGTCCACCGGCGTGCTGCAGCCCCTCGATGGCTATGGGGAGCTCTGTCACAGGTAATCCCATACCCTCAGGGGAGCCTGCCCTCAGGGAGCCTGCCCTCAAGGAACCTGGCCCTGAGTGTCAGTGCTGGGGGCAGAGCCAGGCCCCGCTCAGAGCCAGCCTGGGGGTAGGGTGGGCTGTGCTGGGGTGCTGGCAGGCCCCTCCCCACAGGAAGTAACAGGGCAGGCCCAGCTCCAGTTCCCGTGGGCCCAGTCCAACCTCTCTCATGTGGAGCGGGGTCCAGGCTTTCCTGGGGTCCTCCTGGCCCTGGGCAGAGGCTGGGTGTACCCTCCGGTCTGAGAGCAGGATCAGGTGTCCCCAGAGTGCTGCCTCCCTCCCTGCTGGTTAGGGCTCAGTGCCGACCCTGCAGCCCTGGGCCCAGGGCCTGCCCACCTTGCCCTGATCCCAGAGCCCCAGAGAAGCCCCCGCCCTCCACTGGCTTCCCCAGGGCCCCCACCCCTCCACAGGGTCCCTTCTCCTAGGAAAGTGTGAGGTGGAGGAGGGTCAGAGGCTCAGCAGCCCTGCTCTGGACAGTTGACCATAGCGGGAAAGAAGAGAAACTCCACCTCCAGGCTGGATCATCCTGGCAGACCTGCTGTCCTCCGAGGGGGCCATGGGGCCACTGAGCACAGCCCCAGCCGGGACCACCTGCCCCTAGAGTCCTGCCCAGGGAGCCACGCTCACCAGCGTCACCTGGGCTACAGTTCCCAGAGGCCCACAGGGAATGCTCTTTGGGCCCTCCTCCTAGGAAAGCGCAGGGTAGAGGAGGGTCAGCGGCTCAGCTCAGCCTGCTCCTGGACTCTAGCCTCCGCACGCGCTGGACCTCTGCCCGGTGGGCTGCCAGACAAACGGAGGGCCAGCCTTCTGCTGCCCAGCTCCCTGGACCCCACACAGCCCTGGGGCCTGCGAGCTCAGGGTGCCCAGCTGACCCGCAGGACGCAGGCTGCCCAGCTGGCCCTGTCAAGTGGCGGTGTGGGGACCTGGGGTGTAGCGCCCGGGGCCCTGGCCACCCTGAGCCCCCGTGTGGCGTCCGCTCTGCTGGGGGCTGCCCGTGGCCCCAGCTCAGGGCAGGCTGCCGAGTCTGAGGCCCCGTCCTGCTCTCTGCTGCCCTCCCCCAGGCACCAGTGCCTGCTCCTGGTGGACTCGGTGGCGTCCCTGGGCGGGGCCCCCATCTACATGGACCAGCAGGGTGAGTGTGCGCCCCCGCCCCAGCCTGTCGCTGGGCCCTGAGGGTCAGAAGTCCTCGCTGGTGTCCCGTGGCCCGTGGCCCGTGCCAGGGCCTGCACGTCCGTCAGCCCCACACGGGGCCCAGCCTCCACAGGCCCCCAGGCACGCACCAGCTCCTCCCAGGGCTGGACCCTCTCCATACTGACCACACCCCGTGTCCCCGCTGGGCCGTTGGGCCGGGACAAGCCCAGGGAGAGAGGGAGGGAGGAAGGAGCGCTGCAGAACAAGCAGCTGGAGAGGTCAGAGCCCTAACGGGGCAGGTGCGGGCAGTGCCCACCAGGGCAGGGCCTGGGGCCCTCTCCAGCCGGCCGGTCTCCCCTCAGCCCCACCCTCAGGCAGGCGGCGGCGGGGCGGGGCCCGGGTCCCAGCCCTGGCCCTCCGTCCTCCCAGCTGGCTGCTTGCCCAGCACCCTCCACTGCTGCTGCCCGTGTCTTAAACTCCCCGGGCGGTGGGGGCGCCCCGGGGACGGGCACCTCAAGGTGTGAGAGCATCACCTTTCCTCACCCCTGGGCCACCCGCCCCCTCTCTGCCTGCACTTTGACCCCAGCCGTGTGGGTCTGCCACGCCGAGCAGACACTAGCGGGGTCCTCCGGTTAGCTCAGCCCGCCTGGAAGGGTGTCGGGCCCGCAGGAGAGGGGTCTAGTCCTACAGCACGCTTGGATGGTGGGCCCCAGGTCCCCCTGACGTCTGCTGGGCCGGGCGGCCCCCACGACCGCCCCCACGGACAGCCCTGAGCGTGCGCCCCTCTCCCACAGGCATCGACGTCCTGTACTCGGGCTCCCAGAAGGTCCTGAACGCGCCCCCGGGCACCTCGCTCATCTCCTTCAGCGACAAGGCCAAGTGAGTGAGCCCCGCCCGCCCCACCCAGGACCAGACTGGCAGCGAAGGCCAGAGGGCCCCCGGGGGCCGGCAAGGAGGGAGCGGACAGGCTCGGTGGGAGGAGAGGCCTGCCGGGGAGCCTGGGGTCTCCCAGCCCGGGGCACTGGGCTCTTCCCAGGCTGTCCCCTGGCCCCCCCCAGTGAACCCCAGCTTCACTTGCCCCCAGGAGAGATGAGGCCTCTTTCCTAGGCCTCTAGCCTCAGTCTCCCCTCTGTCATTTTTTGTGGGTATACTTTTAAATGATTTAGATTTAAATTTCACCATTAAACACAGAGCATAATTATATGGTGACCCTATGTTCAGATTTCTGAAACAAATGAATGGACAGACAGATAACTGAGCAATAAGCATTGCAGAATGTATTGAACAGAGAAAACCTCAGGGCCGGTATACCTGTGTGTCCCATGCATCTGGCATCCGTTCAGCATAGGGACAGGCCAGGCAGCCGGCAGAAAGCCCATCCAGCACTGAACAGAGGCCCTTGGCTGCTGAGAGTGTGTCTCCTTGACTTCAGGCTTGAGACAGATGGAGGAGTCTGACTCACGTACTGGTGTTGTTTGGTCGCTAAGATTTGTCCGACTCTTTGCGACCCCATGAATCGCAGCACACCAGGTCTCCCTGTCCATTACCAACTCCCGGAGTTTACCCAAACCCATGTCCATGGAGTTGGTGATGCCATCCAGCCATCTCATCCTCTGTCGTCCCCTTCTCCTTTTGCCTTCCATCTTTCCCAGCATCAGGGTCTTTTCCAATGAGTCAGCTCTTCCCATCAGGTGGCCAAAGTATTGGAGCTTCAGCATCATTCCTTGCAATGAATATTAGGGACTGATTTCCTTTAGGATGGACTGGTTTGATCTCCCTGCAGTCCAAGGGACTCTCAGAGTCTTCTCCAGTACCACAGTTGGAAAGCATCAATCCTTGTGCGAAAACCCTTGCATTCAGGAGGAACAGTAGCAGCAAAGGATAGACATCAATGAAGGAGCTCTTGCAGACTGGGCCTGCGGGGCGAGCCTTCAGTGGGCTGACCGCCTGGAGCTTGGCATGTGGCCGCCCGAGTCCTGGGCCTGTAGGTTAGAACGGCAGTCTGGAGACAGCATGCTAGTGCAGTCCTCAGACTTCCCATTTTCCAAACAAGTTTCCAGGATGCTTTCCTCAAACGGGGTCCCCTCCGCAATCTTTCTGTGTTTGAACTCACCATGCAGCAGCCCTCCCCACCCCTTCTCTCTGACCTGAGAGTAGAGCAGGGTGACTCCGCGGGAGGAGGCGGGTGGGCGGCGCCAGCCCGGGTCCCCAGGGACAGGCTCACACCCCCGAGGCAGAGGTGCAGGCTGGACCCCCTGAACGCAGATACTGGGGTCTGAACACCCCCAACCCGGCTCACTTCTGAGAAACAAGAGGCACTGTTGCTGGTTCTTTCTCCACAGAAATAAGATCTATGCTCGTAAGACCAAGCCTGTCTCTTTCTACCTGGACATCCAGTGGCTGGCCAACTTCTGGGGCTGTGATGACAAGCCCAGGACGTGAGTGAGGGAAGCCGGGGGGGAACAGGGACTGACAGGGAGGGGGAGACCCTGCCTTTGTTCCCCTGCACCCCGGCTGGAGCCACAGGCTCTCCAGTGCCAGGCCTGAAATGCCCTCCGGGGTCCCCCAGTCCTCGAGGCCCCAGGCGTGGTCCCCGCCCCCTTCCATGAGGCCCTCTCCTCCAGGAAGTCCTCACATTCCTGCAGGCACTTCACACCTGGCCTGATAGCTTCCCAGTCCTGGGCCTCCGCTTCACCCACTTCTCAAAAGGAAGGTTCCCCAGGCTTCTCTCTGAGGGGACTTTATCTTAGCCTGAGCCCCTTACATGACCCTCGGGGACAGGGACCCCAGGAACTGTGCCCTGCCCAGCGGTCACAGCAAGGTACCGGGCTCCAGGCGGGACCCAGTGCCCGGCCTCCAGGGCCGTCCACCTGCCCCCGCGACCCGGCCGGTGCCCCTGCCCAGAGCCCNGTCAGCCACAGCCCCGTGCCACCCCCCCTCACAGACATTGAGGAGGGCTCCCCTCCCCTGAAGGACGGGCCGCCCTTCCTGAGCACAGGCTCCTGGGGGTGACCTGGGACCCGAGGCGGGGCTGTGGGGGCTCCAGGGCCGGGTGGGAGCTGTGCCCTCCCTCACGGTGGGGAATGTGTGTCTGGGAAGGGCAGAGTCCAGGGCCCATGCCGTCTCCTCGGACACTGACCGCCCTCCCGCAAGGGCCCACACCGCTGCCCTGTGGCCCCAGATCCGTCCCCCAACCCTCGCCACTGTCCCACCTGAAGGGAAGGCGCCAGGTGGGGTGACAGAGGAGGCCACCCAGGACAGCCCCCCAGAGTTCCGAGTCCCCCCTCAGGTGCCTGACAGCACCCCCTCCCCAGGGGGACAGAGGGCGCCTCCCCATCCCCCAGCGCCGGGAGGTGAGGAGCTGGCAGCGGGGGGCAAGCAGTCTGGTGGGATCCCTGAGACCCCAGGAACGGCAGCGCTGTTCAGGAGCCCGGGGCAGAGGTGGGCAGGGGACTCTGCAGGCCCCCCTGCCCGCGGTGGGGAGAAGAAGGGTGACGGGCTGCCCTTCCCGCTGGCTTCCCAGGGCCCCGCACACCCAGAGTGCATCCTACCTCCAGAGCTCGGCGCCAGCCGGCACCAGGGCCACCTCCTGGCGGATGATCCCTCGCAGGGCGCCCTTAGGGAACCCCGGCACCAGCCGGGGCTCCTCCAGTGCGGGCACTCTGAGCCTTTTCCGCACCACGGGCACCACGTTGAAGTGAAGCGTCCTCCAGCCGCTGGACACCCGCAGACACAGGCTGAGCTGCTCCTCCCTCAGGCTGTCCACGCTCAGGGAGCCTGCAATGGGCCACCCGCTAAGCCAGCCCCTCTCCTGGGCCGGCCTCCGAACCCCGACCTCTGCGCCTCGGGAGGTGCCTCTAACGAGGTACACTGAGGCCATGAGGGGGGCCCTGAACCAGTGAGACCTGCTCACGGAACAGACGTCGGGGGCCTGCTCAGGGGAAGGCCCACAGGAGCACCCGGGGGGAGGGGGCGGATCTCTAGTCCAGGGGCGCCCCCAGGGAGACTAGGCCACGGACACCGTGACCCGGGACCTGGGGGCCTCAGCCTCCAGAATACAGAGGAAATGCACTTCTGTTGTTTAGGCCGCCAGGTCCCTGGGGTCTGGAGGAGGTTCCTAACCCTTGGTTCGAAGAGGCTGATTTTAAGGCTGCGCCCCACGCTCTGGGACACCCAGTGCCCCCTCAGTCCCTGGTTGCCTCAGCGCCCTTTTCCTGGACCACTGGGCCGCTAACCCGGGCCCGCGGGTCATAGCACCTCCTCTGCTGGGGACACCCGGGGCTGCCGGAGGTCGGGTCCTTCCCTCCCTGCAGCCTGTAGCCCCTGCGGGTCCTCCAGAGGGTGGGGGCAGCCTCTGTGGCATTCCAGCTCCAGAGCCCGAGGGGACCTGGCTGTAGCTGGATGTCCCCTTATCAGACCCACCTGCTCCTCACTTTCCACCCCCGTGCCCCTACATGACCCGAGAGCCCCCTCCAGGCTCTGCCCGCAATACCCATCCAGGAAGGGCCAGGGCCAGGTGAGCGCCCAGTGGCCCTGCAGCCTGGGTGGTGAGGAGCTGGCTGGGCGCAGCCTCGTCCAGGAGGAGGCCCTGGACCCCGCCAGACACGCAGACCTGGCACCGGAGCCTGCCTCCTGCTGCACATTCTAGCCGACCTGCTTCCCACTCCCTGCCTCCTCCCCAGACCTCAAGGGGCCCAGCCTAGCCCTGGAAAGTGCCCCAGACCACCAGGAGGGGATGTTCCATGTCCCTTCCCCCAAACACACACACACCCTGGAGTGGGCAGGCACTCTCAGCACAGCGGGCTGGGTGTGCGGCCTGGGTGAGGAGGGGTCTTCCCTGCCCTCCCAGTGCTGCCCAGAGAGGGTGCCANTCTCTCTGGGGTCAAGCTCAGGGGCTTCTGAGATTCCCACCATCCTCTGGGCCTCTCCCACGTGCCCCGTCCTGCACGAACTCCTACTGATGCCCCGCAGCCCTACACAAAATGCCTTGCCCGGTGACATCGTCCCTGCCCTCATCTGTGAGTCCAGGATACCTGAATGCATCTGAAAGCCACCAGAATAGACTTATCTGCCCCTCAGCACCTCCTCCTCCCCGACCTGAGCCCCCAGCCACGGCCTCTTCCTGTCGCTTGGGGCCCTGCCGCATGCCCCCCCAGGCCCCAGCCCAGCCGCTCCCCCTGCCCACGGGCCCGGGAGAGGCCACGCAGGACCACAACCTTCAAGTGGCCGAAGGTCAGGCCGGGGCTCCGGCCGCCGTCCCGCCAGCTCTCGTGGTTGACCCGGTCGAGGATGGAGAGGCTGTCCAGGCGGTGGCCCTGGAGGGAGCCCAGCGCCCCCAGCAGCCTGGTGAGCAGGTAGTCAGTGGAGACCCTAGAGCCCAACAGACACACCGTGCGCGGTCAGCACCGGGGCCGCCCAGCCGTCCAGGCGCCTGCTCAGGAAGGACGGTCCCCCGCCTCTGCAGCCTTCTGAGCCCCACAGGACGGCCAGGCCACATGGGGGCTGGCCCTGCGCTCGCAGGCCCCTGAGCTTCTTAGGGACCACCCGTGATGGGCCCTCAGGGGCGGAATCCCCATTTCCGGGTGGACGCTCAGGCCCAGGAGTGGGGGCGGCCGGGCGCCCCCAGGCACATCTGGCCCTCTTCGTGTGGGCAGGAAGGTGCCACCGTGAGCCACTGGCGGTGAAGCAGTGTCTCCCGGCCGGGCAGGGTGACGTCTCCACTGCAGGCCAGGCCAGGCCAGGACAGGACCCAATCCCCAGCCCTGGGCTTGAGCGGAGGTCAGCCACAGCCCCGTGCCACCCCCCCTCACAGACATTGAGGAGGGCTCCCCTCCCCTGAAGGACGGGCCGCCCTTCCTGAGCACAGGCTCCTGGGGGTGACCTGGGACCCGAGGCGGGGCTGTGGGGGCTCCAGGGCCGGGTGGGAGCTGTGCCCTCCCTCACGGTGGGGAATGTGTGTCTGGGAAGGGCAGAGTCCAGGGCCCATGCCGTCTCCTCGGACACTGACCGCCCTCCCGCAAGGGCCCACACCGCTGCCCTGTGGCCCCAGATCCGTCCCCCAACCCTCGCCACTGTCCCACCTGAAGGGAAGGCGCCAGGTGGGGTGACAGAGGAGGCCACCCAGGACAGCCCCCCAGAGTTCCGAGTCCCCCCTCAGGTGCCTGACAGCACCCCCTCCCCAGGGGGACAGAGGGCGCCTCCCCATCCCCCAGCGCCGGGAGGTGAGGAGCTGGCAGCGGGGGGCAAGCAGTCTGGTGGGATCCCTGAGACCCCAGGAACGGCAGCGCTGTTCAGGAGCCCGGGGCAGAGGTGGGCAGGGGACTCTGCAGGCCCCCCTGCCCGCGGTGGGGAGAAGAAGGGTGACGGGCTGCCCTTCCCGCTGGCTTCCCAGGGCCCCGCACACCCAGAGTGCATCCTACCTCCAGAGCTCGGCGCCAGCCGGCACCAGGGCCACCTCCTGGCGGATGATCCCTCGCAGGGCGCCCTTAGGGAACCCCGGCACCAGCCGGGGCTCCTCCAGTGCGGGCACTCTGAGCCTTTTCCGCACCACGGGCACCACGTTGAAGTGAAGCGTCCTCCAGCCGCTGGACACCCGCAGACACAGGCTGAGCTGCTCCTCCCTCAGGCTGTCCACGCTCAGGGAGCCTGCAATGGGCCACCCGCTAAGCCAGCCCCTCTCCTGGGCCGGCCTCCGAACCCCGACCTCTGCGCCTCGGGAGGTGCCTCTAACGAGGTACACTGAGGCCATGAGGGGGGCCCTGAACCAGTGAGACCTGCTCACGGAACAGACGTCGGGGGCCTGCTCAGGGGAAGGCCCACAGGAGCACCCGGGGGGAGGGGGCGGATCTCTAGTCCAGGGGCGCCCCCAGGGAGACTAGGCCACGGACACCGTGACCCGGGACCTGGGGGCCTCAGCCTCCAGAATACAGAGGAAATGCACTTCTGTTGTTTAGGCCGCCAGGTCCCTGGGGTCTGGAGGAGGTTCCTAACCCTTGGTTCGAAGAGGCTGATTTTAAGGCTGCGCCCCACGCTCTGGGACACCCAGTGCCCCCTCAGTCCCTGGTTGCCTCAGCGCCCTTTTCCTGGACCACTGGGCCGCTAACCCGGGCCCGCGGGTCATAGCACCTCCTCTGCTGGGGACACCCGGGGCTGCCGGAGGTCGGGTCCTTCCCTCCCTGCAGCCTGTAGCCCCTGCGGGTCCTCCAGAGGGTGGGGGCAGCCTCTGTGGCATTCCAGCTCCAGAGCCCGAGGGGACCTGGCTGTAGCTGGATGTCCCCTTATCAGACCCACCTGCTCCTCACTTTCCACCCCCGTGCCCCTACATGACCCGAGAGCCCCCTCCAGGCTCTGCCCGCAATACCCATCCAGGAAGGGCCAGGGCCAGGTGAGCGCCCAGTGGCCCTGCAGCCTGGGTGGTGAGGAGCTGGCTGGGCGCAGCCTCGTCCAGGAGGAGGCCCTGGACCCCGCCAGACACGCAGACCTGGCACCGGAGCCTGCCTCCTGCTGCACATTCTAGCCGACCTGCTTCCCACTCCCTGCCTCCTCCCCAGACCTCAAGGGGCCCAGCCTAGCCCTGGAAAGTGCCCCAGACCACCAGGAGGGGATGTTCCATGTCCCTTCCCCCAAACACACACACACCCTGGAGTGGGCAGGCACTCTCAGCACAGCGGGCTGGGTGTGCGGCCTGGGTGAGGAGGGGTCTTCCCTGCCCTCCCAGTGCTGCCCAGAGAGGGTGCCAGGCCAGAGGCCAGGGGCCGGCCAGCTGGGGCCCAGAGGGCGGGTCATCAGGTCCCAAAGGGAGTCCCCAGCGCGTGCCCTGGAGGACGGTCTCGCTGCTGGTGAGCCTGGTCTGCACTGCCTGCCTTGGGCCTCCCATGGCCCCGGGGTTCAGAGAAGAGCCAGCGTGCCCCCTACCCCCGTGCGAAGACCCCTCCCCCACAATCTCCACAGGGCAGCTCTTGGGCCACCTTCTGGGACCCTACCCAGAGCAGGTCCCGGCCCTACCACTGGGGCCACCCTGTCCCCACCAGCTGAGCGGGGAAAGGGCTCGGGGACCCCCCAGCCCCTCCCATTCAGTGTGGTTGGAGGCCCCTGTCATGCAGACACCTGGGTGGTTTCACTTCCTTATCTGCCTTTGTTCACAGAAAGGTGGCTTGGAAGGCAGCCAGCCGCACCCACCTGGCACTCCCCGCCTCAGCCTGCCCGGTCTCACCGGTTCCCAGGGTTGGGGCGGCCTGAACCCCCGCACCTGGGCGGCTGCTTCCCTTTTAAGGCAAGTGTCAGAAGCAACGCCTGGAATTTCCTGCAGCAGGAAGCACGGGTGGGGAGGAGGGGCCTGGCCACTGGGCAGAGAGAGCCTTGCAGGTGCCAGGGCCCCGTGGGATGGAGGAAGAAGGGACAAGCCCTGCCCAGCTGCCGGCGGCCACTGTGAAGCTCGGCAGGGACCAGCAAGATGCAGGCAGGGCTGAGCTCAGGAGCGCCCACGACAGGCTGCGGCCACCCAGCAGGGCGCATCTGCNCGTGGGATGGAGGAAGAAGGGACAAGCCCTGCCCAGCTGCCGGCGGCCACTGTGAAGCTCGGCAGGGACCAGCAAGATGCAGGCAGGGCTGAGCTCAGGAGCGCCCACGACAGGCTGCGGCCACCCAGCAGGGCGCATCTGCTGTCAGCCTGCAGCAGGCTTGTGGGGCCGGGTGGGCAGCCTCCCCCATGGGCTTGGAGTCCTCACGTCGGCTTGCAGACGCCTGGCTCCCCCGGAACCCGCAGGACCTGAGCCTGGACGTGCAGTCAGACCTGAGCTGTGTGCGCTGGGCGGCCTGGGACAGGTCAGCACCCCTCGGGTGGCTGCCGTCCCACCCACTGATGTGGGGCCAGGAGGACGCCTCGTGCCTGCCCCCTCCTGGGGGAGCCGCGCAGCCTGTCTCCGTCCCAGGCCCTGCTCCTCGGCCCTGCCCCCTGGAGGAGGCACTTCGCCACCCTGGGCCCCCGCCGTGCTGGGCTGTCCTTCCAGCGCCCTTGAGGTCCAGGCAGCCCCTGCTGGAAGGAGGCCCACAACTTCTGGGCCTGTCAGGACTGCTGCCCGTGGCCCCCACCCATCAGATCACATCACCGGGGCAACCAGGGAGACGCTGAGGCCAGAGCCCGCTCACTGGAAAGTTTCCCACCACGGAACCTGCCCAGGGCCAGGACACCAGCATACACAGACACAGGCCTGTGCACACTGGCACACACACCCCGCACGTGTGCACACACATGCACTTGTGATCCCACAGCCCCACACTTACAGACACCCGACCACACATGCATGCACTCACACACCCACATTTGTGCACACTTACACACACACACATGCACTCATGATCCTACAGTTTCACACTCACACACACATGTTCACACATGCACTCAACATGCTGCTATCCCACACTTGCACACGTGTTCACACATTCATGCACACACACACACATGTTCACACACACACTCACAATCTTACTGTCCCACATTTACACACACACATGCACTCACCGCCCTGTCATCCCACTCACACACATGTGCTTACACATGCATTCACAGGCCTGCCATCCCTCACTTACACACCCACATATGTGTGCACACACGCCCTCAGATCCCACAGTCCCACATCACACACACACACCCTGAAGGCACACGTCCTCGCACGCGCGTGGCGCGCGATCGCCGCACCTGGCGCGATGAGGCAGTGGTGCTTGCAGTGCACGACGGCCGCCACCAGCAGGTCCTTGAGGACCCGCAGGACCTTGCGGGGCACGATGTGGCCACAGCTCCCGGCGCTGCCCTCCAGGGAGGCCTCGAAAATGTCGCCCGCCCTCCAGCGCTCCAGGCCGGCCGCTTCCTCGGGGAGGCCCAGGCGGCAGCACCCCAGGCCGCCCCCTGCTCCAGCGGCCCCCACCTCCTCAATCACCAGGGCTTCAGCATCCACCCACAAGGGCACCTCCACGTCCAGCGGGCCCTCCGAGGAGCGCAGGGCAAACTGAAAGGCCTCCAGGTCCCGGGAGTAGTCCACGAGGAAGCGGGGGTCCAGGGCGTGCACGCGCTCCAGCAGGGTGAGCACCACGTCCTCGGCTCGCTGGTGCTCCTGTGCCCGGGATGACGCCCGCGAGCGCAGGGCCTGCAGGTAATGGTGCCACAGGGGTACCTGCACAGCCATAGCTGTGGGCGCAGCCACGGGAACGGGCGAGGCGCCTGCTGCCAGAGGGCTGGCTCCCACCAGCGACTGGCAGGCAGGCGGGCAGGGTGCAGCGGCTAAATAGCCAAGTGGGGCCCCGGCTTTGAAGTGAGAGTGAGTCAGACATCAGCGATTAGGAATGTCACAGGCAGGCGGGGCCTGGCTTCCCTCCTGCCACCGCGGCTCCATGGCTCAGGCCCAGGGGCATCCAGGCTTGGGATTTTGCCCCTCTGTGCCCAGCCCCCCCGCCGACCCCATGCTGCCCTGTCCTAGGTGCCCCCTGTCTGCCCTTATGCCCGTCGCAGCAGCCGCAGGTGGGACGTGGGCCGTCCCCGCTGCTCGGATGAGAGGTGAGCAGGCCGACGGCCGTGCCGGCCCCCCAGTGGGGGCTGCCCACTGCAGCTTCCACCTCTCAGCAGCCTCCTGAGGGCCAGGCCACGAGGCTGTGTTTCCATTGCAACCCGGACACCACCCCCTCAGGCACCTGTGCTCGCGTAAAGCAGGGAGCCCAAACCCGCTGCCTCCTCCCCTTGCAGGGCATGTGTCCAGCCCGGGCGCCCAGCCCCAGGCCCTCAGACCCCCGAGGGGCCCACCTCCCACCCACCTGCCCTTCGGCCTGAGAGGAGTCGTCACCCCCGGTGCCTGGTGCTGGACCGAGCCTGGTTCCCGAGGGTGCCTCCCTGGGCCTGCCTGGCCGGCCTGGGAAGCCTCGCCCTGCTGCCCCCTCCAGCACGGTCCAGCCCCACCTGCCACTTCACAAATCCCAACCAGCCTCGGGAACTGGCCTGCCGACCCCGGGCCCCGCCCTGCTGGCCATGTATCTGTGTTCAGCCACCGCCAGGTCTGCACACAGTGAATGTGGGGACCTCCCCTGGCCAGGCATCTGGAGACGCTGTCCCTGCAGCACCCCAGGGAGCCCCCGCCCCCGTCCCCGCCCGAGACACCCAGGGAGCTGCACCCATTTCAACGCTGCAGGCAGGACCGGCATCAAGCACTCCGTTCCTGGTGCTTGGAAACCCTGCTAAGAAGCCGCAGCCCCCGGGGGGGTGTCTCCGCTCCCACATCTCCCAGGATGAGGAGCCCGCCCCCTCACGAGGCAGCTCGTGATGGTCGAGAGAAAGCAGATTCACGCCCTCGGCCCCGCCAGCCCTGCCCNATGGCTCAGGCCCAGGGGCATCCAGGCTTGGGATTTTGCCCCTCTGTGCCCAGCCCCCCCGCCGACCCCATGCTGCCCTGTCCTAGGTGCCCCCTGTCTGCCCTTATGCCCGTCGCAGCAGCCGCAGGTGGGACGTGGGCCGTCCCCGCTGCTCGGATGAGAGGTGAGCAGGCCGACGGCCGTGCCGGCCCCCCAGTGGGGGCTGCCCACTGCAGCTTCCACCTCTCAGCAGCCTCCTGAGGGCCAGGCCACGAGGCTGTGTTTCCATTGCAACCCGGACACCACCCCCTCAGGCACCTGTGCTCGCGTAAAGCAGGGAGCCCAAACCCGCTGCCTCCTCCCCTTGCAGGGCATGTGTCCAGCCCGGGCGCCCAGCCCCAGGCCCTCAGACCCCCGAGGGGCCCACCTCCCACCCACCTGCCCTTCGGCCTGAGAGGAGTCGTCACCCCCGGTGCCTGGTGCTGGACCGAGCCTGGTTCCCGAGGGTGCCTCCCTGGGCCTGCCTGGCCGGCCTGGGAAGCCTCGCCCTGCTGCCCCCTCCAGCACGGTCCAGCCCCACCTGCCACTTCACAAATCCCAACCAGCCTCGGGAACTGGCCTGCCGACCCCGGGCCCCGCCCTGCTGGCCATGTATCTGTGTTCAGCCACCGCCAGGTCTGCACACAGTGAATGTGGGGACCTCCCCTGGCCAGGCATCTGGAGACGCTGTCCCTGCAGCACCCCAGGGAGCCCCCGCCCCCGTCCCCGCCCGAGACACCCAGGGAGCTGCACCCATTTCAACGCTGCAGGCAGGACCGGCATCAAGCACTCCGTTCCTGGTGCTTGGAAACCCTGCTAAGAAGCCGCAGCCCCCGGGGGGGTGTCTCCGCTCCCACATCTCCCAGGATGAGGAGCCCGCCCCCTCACGAGGCAGCTCGTGATGGTCGAGAGAAAGCAGATTCACGCCCTCGGCCCCGCCAGCCCTGCCCTCAGGGCCAGCCCCATTAGCCGAGGGCATGCCTGCCCCTCCCAGGGAAGCTCTGGGGGTTCAAGCCCACACTGTTAGCAGCCCTCCTGGCGCCCTGCTCATCCTGCCTGCTTCCCGCACCACCTGCCAAGAGAATGTTGACCTGCAGGGAGAGGCGCTGGGGCCCTTCCGCCCTGACCTGACCCTTGGCACGGGGCCCTGCCTGCGTCTGGAGCCACCATCTGTGACTCAAAGATTCTCACGTTGCTGCAGCGTCACCCTCCCACGAATCTCACAGCTCTCCTGAATTCGCCCAGGAGACCTGGAGACACCTGTCTACCCAAAGTGCTAAGAGCTTTGAGCCATGGGGAAGGCCCATGCCGTGCCCAACAGACTGCTCTGCGCTCTGAGGACCCTGAGGCAGGGGCCCTCCCCACCCGGGGCACCAGTCCCTGCCACCCCTGGAGCGCTGCTCCTGGTCTGAGACCCTGAAGAGCTGGAGGCTGGCCCTGCACGCTTCTCACCCTCCCCGTGCTCATCCTTGCCCTTTGCTGGTGCCCCTGCTCCCAGCACCCCACAACCAGGCCCACGTGCCCCAGGGTCTGGCAGACCCCTTGGACCCAACAAACAGCATGCATCTCCAACCGCAGAGGGTTCTCCCCGCCCCGCTCCAGTCTCCGGGGAGCCCCGCTTCTGCCCAGCGAGTCCTGGATCTGCCCCCCCCAACTCCCCGCAGATTGTCCACCCCAGCCCACCTCTCCCCAGGCCTCTGGTCCCTGGCCCTGAGCTGTCAGGGCTGGCCTTCAGGAGACAAACCTGCCCGGGAGCCTCTGGTGTCATCCCTGTGTCCACAGTCCCAGGAACCTTCTCCTCCACCTCTGGCCAAGCCTCAGCCCCTGCCTGCCTGACCCCTAACCACTCCTGTGTCCCCTTGAGCAGCTCAGGCAGGGTGGTCCCCTGACAGTCCCTGACAACACCCCCGCCAGGCATCCTCAGCGTGCTCCCCACCCAGGGTGGCTGCCAGCGGCCAGAGGCACTCACGCAACAGGCATTTGGGCAAAAAGAGGGATTGTGGGCGTGTGGGGCAGATGTCCCGGGAAGCTGGACATGAGCTCCCTGCAGGGAGAGATGAGAGGGACAGAGGGGAGCGGGGCCCACCCAGCAGGCCTCAGACCCCGGGACCACTGGCCCACTGGCCCCAGGGCGGAGGCACGGGAGCCAGGGGAGCAGGCGTGCTCAGCGCCCCGCCAGGTCTGACAGGCTCCCCGCGGGCGGGAGGCGCAGGGCAGGTCAGCCCACGTGTTTGCGTTGCTTCCACCTCTCAGCGTTAACTCAGTGCGGGAGCACGTATTTCAGGAATTCCCACGCGCGCTGGAAGGGGCGCACATCCACCGGAATAGGCTCCTGAATGGCGGCCCCCACACGGGCTCAGCGCAAGTGACAGACAGCCCAGGTGGCCAGGGGCTTGCAGAGAAGGGACGCCAGCCCCCCCGAAGGGCACCACTAGCAGTCACCCTGGACACCCTCCGACTGGCCGGGGTCAGACCCGGCTCTGGCCCCGGCCCTCACCCGGCGTGGCCTGCCTCCTCCACATGCCCACGGCTCCAGCCCATTTGTGCCACAGCTCGTATCACCGGCCACCACCTGACTGGACGGCAGACACGTGCAGGGGTGCGGCTGAGCCTGGCCTCCTGGATGCACCCCCCACACTGTGGCAGCATCTACCACTGCCCCTGGTGCCCGCGGCCCAGGCACTGTCCCCCTGACCACCCGTTGGCCTCGGAGGCTCTGCGGGCAGCTGGGAGAGGCACGGCGGGTGGAGGGGAGGCCAGCGGCCCCCAGGAGCCGGCCGGCCGCCTGGCTGCAGCCTCTCCTCCCAGGCTACCGGGCTCTGGCGTGAGCACGAGGGAACACGCAGGACTGGGTGTGCAAGGGGGTGCCGGGCCAATTGACCTGGAGGTTCACGGAGAAGCCAGGGAGGCTGTCATGTCCACAAGCAGCCTCAAGAGGCCTGTGCGAGTGGGTGCGGGGGTGAGGCTCTGTCCGTCCATCCAGGGGGGCTGCAGAGCCCTGAGGGGGCGAGCCGTCTAGGTGCCTGTGGACACTGGGACCCCTTAAGAGTAAGCAGGCGTGCGGGCGACCAGCAACGGTCTCCAGGAAGGTAACCCCCGCCCCACCAAGCGGGCAGTGGACAGCTGACCCATGAAGGTGTCCCAGGCAGGAAGGGAGCCGGGCAGCCACAGATGGATGGGGGTGGGCAAGGCCTGCGGGGAGAGGAGGGGCTCCGAGGGCCTGTTACGGTGCGGGGAGGAGTGGGTGAGACAGGGGCCCCGGCAGACGCCCTCTCAGGCCCAGGGAGTGGAAGACCGCCGTCGGGGTAGCCCAGGGCGGCCCAGCTCCTGTACTGGCCGGGCAGTCAGCCCAGGGCCCGCTGCAGCTGACAGCCCACCCTTGTGTGTCAGTTGCGCACTTGCATCCGACTCTGCGACTGCGTGGAAATGTGGCCCGCCAGGCTTCTCCGCCCGTGGGATTCTCCAGGCAAGAGTGCTGGAGCGGGTGGCCATTTCCTCCTCCAAGCCCTCCCCTAAGACACAGCGTCAACTGCACAGCCCGACCCAAGAGTCGAGCAGCTCTCTCCTAAAGGTGCCGGGTGGCGGGGGGCGAGGGAAGCATTCGCCTCCAGGTCTGCAGGCAGGTATGCTTTTGTTGTGACAAAAAGGTAGCAGAAAGCTGACTGGGTCCTTGAGCTGCCCACGAGGAAGGCGGGGCCACAAGTCACTCCTACTCCCCTTCTCCAAGACCAGCCCCCAAGCGCGCCCACAGAAGCACCCTCGGGCCGCCCTCTGAGTGGACGAGCATAGCTGGGCTCTGCTTCTGGGGCCTCCCCACAGCTGGCCGCTCCCTGGAAAACCAGGGCTGGTGGTCCCCCGTGGTCTCTGGGCAGTGGCCTGGATGTCACGGGAGGCCCCCACGCTGCACAGAGACGGGAGGGGTTGAGGCCTGTCTCCCACGGCGCACAGGCCCGGGGCCCGATTGGGGGGACCCTGAGAGGCTGGCAGGCAGTGCCCCGAGCGTGAGCCTCCCACCAGCACCCCGATCCCGCAGAGCATCACACACAGCCTCAAGCGTGGACGGAGGCCGGGCTGGCTGGAGGCACCAACTCAGAGCGTCTGGGGCTGCCGGGCAGCGGGAGGGTCAGCGGTTCTGGCCGGAGCCCGAGCCTGCGCCCCAGCGTCCAGGACTGGGCTGTACTCTGGTGCCACGGCAGGGCTCTCAGGCCAGCTTCTGCCCAGCACCTGCAGAGGGCACAGCTCCAGAGGCCGCAGACGGGTCAGCGGAGTCCCAGCCCCTGGGAGCCACTCCTGTCGTGAGCAGTCCCGGCTGTCCCGCGCTCTCCCGCCGGGGCGTGAGGAGGCCAGGGGCCCGGGGTCACGGAGGAGCCCCACCAGTCAGATCCCGGCCGACCACAGCGGGGCCAGGCTGGAGGCCACAAGGGTGGGGCAGGGACTCCCGCCCTCCCCGGGGCTGCCTGTGCCTCACCTTCAGAGGACAGTCAGGGCCACACGCCGTGTCCCTGGCCCTTCAGGGACTGCAGTGGCCTGAGCACAGGGGAGTCAGCGATTCGCTGAGAGTTCGCGGTCCCATCCTCTTGGAGCGGGTCTAGGTCAAGGGTGGCAAATGCTGGGGCCTCTGGGGCCCCCGGGGCCAGGCAAGGCCAGCCAGCTCTGCCTCTGCCTCCCGCCCCTCACCCTGTGGGCCCCGTCCACTCGTGGGCCCAGCGTGGCCAGGGCACTTCACTGTCCCCGGGGAGTCTGCGGGCCACCTGTCACCATAGATGCAGTGCAGGCCGAAGAGAAGGCGGCGAGGCCCCTGCTTCCGCGGGGGAACGTGCATAGGGCCGGGGCGGCCACAGGCTGGGCCAGGGGAGCCACAGCGCAGCTCTCAGTGCCCGGGGAAGGTGCAGGGTCCGCGGGTGGGGGTCAGGACAGCCGTAGTCCTCCCTGACCCCACGCTGCCCCTGGCCCATCCCACAGGCCCACGTGCTGAGCACCTCCATGACGCCCTCCACTCAGTCCAGAGTTCCCTGGGGGCCACGCCCAAGGGCCCTGCTGGCCTAGTGATGGCCCCAGGTACAAGCCACAGCATGGACGCCAGGCAGGGAAGCCCTGGGTGGTGCCCACCGGGCCCCTGTGAGCCCTGAGGGGATGGCCACTGGGGCCAGAGAGGCGTCTCCGAGGAGAGGACGCTGAGGGGGGCAAGGACCGCCAACCCCTGGGTGCTCTGCTCCGCCACGAGGCTTCTAGGGGGCAGAACAGGCCGGGGTGGGTGTCGGGCAGGGCAGGGCACAGGCATTAACAACCCCAGCCACCCAGGCTCACCAGCTGGGCTCGTTTCTGACTGTGAAGTCTGGTCTGGACTCATCCGAGTAGTCTGCACAGACGGTCACACCCACCTCTGCAGCCCCCGTCCTCCCCCTGCCTGAGCCCCCGGCGCCTGGCCTCACCCATCACCACTCCTGACGGGTCAGCTGCTGCCTGTGCTCGTGTGGCCCCGGGAAGGTGCGGGGGAGGGAGCGGTGGCCTGCCCGTGGCAAGTCGGACACGCATGACCCCGGGGTGGGTCCCCCTGACGGGCTCTGGGGGACCAGCCTCCAGAAGGCTCACCCAGGGCTCCCCGGGCCCCCTGCAGGCTCAGTCTGCCCACCGGTTATAGGCATCGCACCACTGAACTCGAGTCCCTTTGCAAAGGCTTAGAAAATGTCACTGTTTATGATCCTCAGTCAGGAGGGACCAGTGATCTGCACACCTCCCCCACCTGCTGTGTGGCCCCCAAGCACATAACTCCCAGGCAACTGCCCAGCAGAGGGCTAGGGCCCTTCCCTGCATGGGTGGGGGTCTGGGGGAGAGGCCAGCCCCTCCCCCATGTGGTCACTCAGGTAGACAGGGTCACCCAGGGCGTCTCCAGGTCTCCAGGGAATCGGCTTCCGGACAACAGCGTTCCTTGGTCCCCATGGCAACAGAGCCGCCCTCCTGCTTCCAGGGAAACCAAGCCCTCCGCGTCATGGTTGCTGCAGCAACCCCTATGGGTTCAGTCAGCCACACTGTCCTGCCAACTCAGAGGGGCAGCTGGGAGTCCAGGACAGAGGAGCCAGGTGCTGCCGGGGTGTAGGGCCAGTGCACGAACGCAGGCCCCGGCCTGGCCAGGGTCCTGGGAGGAGAGTCTCGGGCCGCAGAGCCCCGGCTCTCTTGGGTCCTGTGCACCAGCCCGTGATGAGTTCTGCCTCCAGTGAACCAGGCAATGGGGACTCCACCGAGCAGTCCCGGCTGGGGTTGGACGCGGTGATCAAGGTCAGTGCTGTGGCCACCCTCCAGCACCCTCCTGGGCGCAGGGGCTGAAGGTCCCTTGGGAGGGAAGGGACCCTGCACAGAAGGACCACACCTCCCCGGCTGCAAGGGGTACTTTCTCCATGCTCACGTGGTCAGCGTGGACACAGAGTGAGTGCGTGCACACACACACACACACACATGCACACACAAACACAGGCACACACACCGACACAAGCACACACAGGTGCACACACACGAGCACACACAGGTGCATACACACACAAGCACACACACATGAGCACACACACAGGTGCACACACACACAAGCACACACAGGTGCGCACACCAACACAAGCACACACACACAAGCACACACAGGTGCACACACCAACACGAGCACACACACACAAGCACACACAGGTGCACACACCAACACGA
>SJYV01036166.1:6914-31540 GCA_006410875.1 Neotragus pygmaeus | reverse complement strand
CGTTTTCTGAATGTTGAGCTTTAAGCCAACTTTTTCGCTCTCCTGTTTCACTTTCATCAAGAGGCTTTTAGCTCCTCTTCACTTTCTGCCTAAACATCAGGATTAGTACAAACCTTCATGGTTGTGTTAGTGCAGATCACACTTGATTCACTAGTAGACATACAAGGCTGTATCCCCTGGAATCACCATCACACTTTTAGAGTGCTCAGCTTTGCTCCAAACCATTCACTTCAGCTTGCCTTTTTTCCTTCTTTGGCCTAAGACACCCACGTATGTTTATGTGCATATGTACAGTCTGCACAGCGTGAAGAGCCTGCAGGATACACTCTCATCCCTGATGTTTCCTTGTTACACCCAGGCACCATCCACAAAGGCAAGTTCCATGTTCTTCTCCAAGGCCCTGTTCAGAAGGGCCAAATGCCATTGGCCTCTTAGGTTGTGCTTTGCAAACAGGGCTGCTGGTTGGCACCACATTTATGTGCTGATGTGTTTGCTGGAGTTTCGGAGGTTGCATTTCTCAACCATGATTTCTGGATTTTACACTATGTGTATGGTTAGGACTTGTAGCAAAGAAGAATTATTGGTATTTTTTATAGTTCTGAACTGCTTCCTTCAAAATCCAATTGCATATTAATATTACTCAGGCACTATATGTCTTAGCTTGTTGCATTCTCTGTTTTAAATATTTTGATATATCTTCTATGAAAGGAAGTAGCTAAAACATTTCTGCAATAGATAAGTGTCGAGAGACCACCAGAATAAATTTGTGGCATTTTCCTGCCAAGCCAAAATGTACCAAGATGTGGCATATTAAAAGTTTAATTGAGATTGAATGGAGTCATTTAAAATTAGCAGAACAGCAGCAAGTAATAAAATTGCGGTAACATTTTGGCACATATTCTGGTATTCACATATTCACAAGTCTACCTTTCACTTGCTGAAATGGCAAATGGTGACTATATCTATGATATATTCACCATGTTTATGTTTCCTAGAACCACAAATTCAGGTCCAAATACGCTTGGTTAAGCCTTACATCTTGGTGAGAAATAAGTTATATTTTCAAATATTCCCAGGTCAGAAATTTTGCATAACATTTATAAAATGAATCTCTATTTCATCTGTGATTAAAATGCAGTGGAAATTTTCAGAAAGGGTACATTCTACCTTAACATTTATGGATAGAATTTCTGGAATGCTGGTACATACCTTAAGAAATATTTCTTACAAATATTTAACATGTATGCATTTAGAAGAATTTTGTTTAGTGGCAGTATCAGATATTAAGAGAAAAAATATACATAGCTGTGGAAAAATCTACCTTGATACAATATTTGCATTCTTAAAAATCTGCATATTTCCAAGAAATGTAATATTTCTAGAGATGCAATATTTTTCTGTTGACTTAATATCAATTTTAGAAATGTTTTATACAGACTTATCTTTCAAGCGACATACAAGTCATTTTTTCAGGATGTGATAAACCTCTTTTCTTCTTTGTACGTTTCCCTTCCAAAAGCCTATGGTGGATACAAATTGCTTTTGTTATGAAAAACCATATCTAATAGTCATAAAATTTGATAAAATTTCAAGAAATATCTAACACAAGACCAGTGCATCTTCATACAATGAGTTAATATCCAACCATTAAAACTCATAAGAGAATATCTATGACAAGGAAAATACAAATAGTATATGATAAAGGCCTATTGCAAAATGGTCAAAAATATATTTTGAAGGAAAACAATGTGTACACATAGATAAAGAAAAACACACAGTGAAATATTACCTGTCATTGTCTTTGAGTGGTAGAAATGTGGATGCTTTTGTTCTTTTTGAAACTTTTCTATATTTTCCAAATTTCTCTGAGAATTGTATGTGATTTTATAAGCAAGGAATACATATACTTGAAAATTATTATGTAGTGCTTATATAGATCTTTTAAAATTCTATGTTTAACAGGCATGACACAAAGAGTACATGAGATCTTTGTTTAGGATCAGCATAAGCAAATGCAGAGAAATATAAAATAGCACATTGCATTTTGTGAATGGCAGATCTGTAGATCTGAAGAGACAGACAGGGCCAGAGCATCGAATCAAGCTAAGAAATGTAAACTCTCTATAGTGTGACCGTACAGACTGGTTTACCTGAGAGCCCCATCGTAGCCCTATTGTAGAAGCATAATTGTTATTGGCATCCCCCTTTATTATCAAAATTGTTTAGGTTTCGATGCTAAATTATGCAATCAACTTATATAGCTGCTGCTGCTGCTAAGTCGCTTCAGTCGTGTCCAACTCTGTGCGACCCCATAGACGGCAGCCTACCGGGCTCCCGCTAGGAAGGCTTATATACCACTGAAGGCTTATTACTAGGAAACTGACACAAACATATTTACACTTTGGAAAGAGACCCTTGGTTACACTGTGAAAATGTATTTAGGGGGGGCATCCAGGTGTGTGAGTGGGGAGATCAAGTAAGATATATAGCAAAGTTAATGGGAATTAAGTAGTAGGGTTAGTGTGGAGGGACAGGAGAGAAAATTCATATGGAAGAGCAAGTTGAGACATTCATATAAGAGATGCTTTAAGCACAGGTATTTATTTTTTCTTTTTCGTGTCAGTTGTAGGAAGTTCTAGAATAGCAATGTCCAATAGAACTTTCTGCCTTGATGAAAATATTCTGTATTTGTGCTGTCTAATATGGTAACCGCTAGCCATATGTGGGTAGTGACAAATTTAAACAGTTTTAAATGATATTAAATTTTAAATAATTTACACTTGAAAAGTCCTAGGTCTCTCGGCTAGACAATGTACTTCTAGTTTTTATCCATAATGAGAGAAAGACATGGCCTGGAGTGGTATCTTTGTTGGACACAACTGAGTAACTGAACAAAACAGTTAAGCATAGGACTTGTCAATGCATTTGGCCTACAGAGTAGACAAAATATACAAGACCAGTGTTTTGTATATTTTTTTAAAATTAATTTTTATTGGAGCATACAGTGTTGTGTTAGTTTCCACTGTAGGGCAAAACAAATCAGCCATCATACATGTATCCCCTCCCTTTTGGACTTCCTTCGCATTCAGGCTACCACAGTGAATTAAGCAGAGTTTCTTGTGCTATACAATATGCTCTCACTAGCTATCTATTTTATGCATCATGCAACGTAATTAGTAATGTAATGAGGATGAGATGGTTGGGATAGCATCACCGACTCAATGGCTATGAGTTTGAGCAGCCTTGGAGATGGTGAAGGACAGGCAAGCCTGGCGTGTTGCAGTCCTTGGGCTTGCAAAGAGTTCTCATGACTTAGTGACTGAGCAACAACAGTGTAAGAGAAAAGAGAAGGGTACCATCTTTAGGAGACCGGCAGTGAGACTCAGGAGAGGGTTTTGGTTTGGTGGTCAAAAAAATTCAGAGGGTCAAGATGGGGATGATTAACAGTAATCAAAGTTCTTATGCTGTAGGACATTCAGGTAAAATGGAAACATTTTGGAAGGATTGAAGTTAGGAAATTCTAGAGGTAGGGAGACATTTGGAGGTTAATTGAAAAGTCTAGGTCTTGTAGAGTTGATTAGTATCTGAATTAGGATAATGCTGAAGTGAGAGAGTTCAGAAATAAAAGCAGTGGGATTTGAAGCCTAATTCAAGGTGCTGGGAGACAAGGGGGTAGGATTCTAAACTAAAGGATGTTGTTGGTAAAAAGGCAAAGTTATGCTTTTCCTCTGAGACAGAAGCTGTAGTCTCTATGAAGGTTGAAACACGAACACTCAGCCCCATCCCACACCCAACCCCCGTGCCTCAATCCTTAAGGAACTGTACAGTAGATTTCTTGGTGAAGCTACTTTCTTAAGAATTGATGGCGTGTGACAGTAAGGAAGGAAACCTGTTTCATGAGTTTGGGGAACTGCTGTTGCTTTTTTTTCTTCTTTGATGCTATCAGAAAAGAACCTGGAGGTTTGTTTTTCATTTCAGTTGGGCAACTGCAACAAAGGCCCATAGATGAATTCAAGAAAGATGAATTCTGGCATGGAAACATTTAAGCATCTTTGACTCTGGCACCATGACTATTCAGTATGGGCATTTCTTTGAAATGGGTGAAACAATCCATTATCCACATTTTCTGACTACTTATTTCCTTACTGACATTTATTCCTTTACTAAAATGACTTTCCTAAACGTCACTCAAGACAAGGGGTTGATTCCTCATCCTCATGACAAGGGGTTTAGTCCTCATCCTCGTGACCACTGTTCCAGTTGGGCTTGGCTGACCAACTCTTCCCTCTTGAAATGTTCCTTCTTTGATATGTCCAACATAATCACTCTGATTCTTCCTAATTAATTTTTGTTGTTAATTTCCACTTTCTTTCCTCTTCAAACGACAATTTTCTCTTGCCTTTTTTTTTTTTTTTCCTAGAATGTGAGCTCTTTCATATGGTCTCATCTACCATTTCTAGTCTAATAACTCAAAAACCTAAATCCCTTGCTCTGATTTGTTCTCAGTTTCACTCTTGAGTTTCCAGTCTTTTTATATGTTTATAATTTGTGTAATTAGTGCCAGGTGAAGTGGAAGTTAACCGTTTTTCCAGTGAATGAACTGCATTGAAAAGTAACTAGTAGCTCTTATCTGTGGAGGCAGAAATTCACTTTGGAGCAGCTCTTTGCTTTCTTAAGTTATATAAACATAAGGCTAATATTTAATCTAATGGTATCTCTGAGTGATAGCCAAGTTATCTAAGTTAGAGATGTCAAGAGTGCTGATTCATAGAGAAAAACAGTCTCAGGCATCAATATGAATACAACAGAGTTGGTCAAGAAATTAGCAGATTTAGAATAAATAAGTGCCTTTAAAACCACAAAACTTCTTAAAATCGACGCAAGAAAACAAAGCCTGAAGATTCTCTTTTTTTTAAAAATGAAATTCCTCTTTTAAAATTGTCTCAGAAAGAAATATCTAGTCCCAGCAATGCTTCAGATATTTAAAAAGAAATATTACCAATGGCCAATTGCCAGGCCATTGCAAAAAAAGAGTAAGACATTGATGTCACTCATGAGCAAACGAGCAAAAATTCCAAACACAATATTGGTGAAGAGTATCCCAGACTCTTTTGAAAGGATGATATTTCACCAGTGTTGCTGGTGTGACCTGTGGGAGGGTCAAATTCTATACCTTCAATGTACTCATTTCTCATCTGAGGGCTTTTCTGAATCTGTAGAAGACCCTCTTTTCCGTGCATGAAGGCCAAACAACCAGAGAATCAACATTTTCCAAGAATGATCATTAACACATAATTGATAGGTGGGGAGGGTTGGTTTATAAATATTCCAGTTTATCTCTCAGGTAGGGTAACTCTAGGACATGTGTCCACACCATTTCCCTGAGTTTCTTGGTCAGTGTAAGCTCTTGTCACCCACCATGGCAACAGGCTTGATAATCCACCCTCTGTTGGCTCCCTCTCCTTCCCTGTCTCATTTCTCCACCCTCCTTTCACCTTCCTCAATCTGACAAGTAGTAATGTATAGATTCTTAAAGGAAACATGATAATGAGTCATGAAATATTGAAATTGATTTTCTTATAATAGGAGACAAAGGTGTTTGCTATCACTACTTCTATTCAACATTGCACTAGAGGTCCTAGACAGTTACATAAAGCCAAAAAGAAAAATCACAAGGCTTGGTAAGAAGTAACAAACTGTCANAATATTGAAATTGATTTTCTTATAATAGGAGACAAAGGTGTTTGCTATCACTACTTCTATTCAACATTGCACTAGAGGTCCTAGACAGTTACATAAAGCCAAAAAGAAAAATCACAAGGCTTGGTAAGAAGTAACAAACTGTCACTCCTGCTGCTGCTAAGTCGCTTCAGTCGTGTCCGACTCTGTGCGACCCCATAGACAGCAGCCCACCAGGCTCCTCTGTCCCTGGGATTCTCCAGGCAAGAATACCAGAGTGGGTTTCCATTTCCTTCTCCAGTGCATGGAAGTGAGAAGTGAAAAGTGAAAATGAAGTCATTCAGTCGTGTCTGACTCCTCGCGACCCAATGGATGATAGCCCACCAGGCTCCTCCATCCATGGGATTTCCCAGGCAAGAGTACTGGAGTGGGTTGCCATTGCCTTCTCCTAAACTGTCCACAAACAAACTATCCACAAACTATCCACAAACAAAATAATTGTTGATATAGAAAATCCAGAAGAATGTGCATATAAATTATTGAAATTTACAACTGAATTTTGCAAGATCACTGGATATAGGGTTAAAATAAAATAAATTTCATTTCTATATACAGACAACACATAATTTAAAAATAAAATTCCAAACACAATACCATGGACGGTAGCATCAAAAGCCACAAATACTTAGAAATGAATCTAACCAAAGATGAGGAAAAAATCCACACAAAACTATATTATAAAACATTATTGAGTTAAGTTAAAGAACAAAATGAATGGAAAGATTTTCCATGTTCATTAATTGGAAGGCTCGCCATCATAAAGATGTCAATCCCTCTCAAATTTGTCGGTGGATTAATGCAGGTATCAACACAATGCAATCCCTGATCAAAAGAAAAAAAAAAAAAAAAAAAAAACCCAAAGTTTGTTTTTTCTTTGTTTTTCCAGATAAATGGGTTGAGTTGATTTTCTACTTTTGTGGAAATGTAAAGGGTCAAGAATAACCAGGATAATCTGAAAAGAAGTATATAGGACTTACACAATCAAGTATCAAGATGTATTACAAAGCTACAGTAACTGAAATTCATATTGATGCAAGTATAGATAAAAAGGTGTAGAGTAGAATAAAGACTCGAAAGCTTACTACAAGATGTGGTAATTTGATTTATATTAAATGTGCTCCTTGTAGGGTTTTGGGGAAGGGAAAACAGGGCAGAGATGGGGAAGAAAACTGTTTTAACAAATAGTCCAAGACTGATGGATATCCAAATGGAAGAAAGGTAAATATTTATCCTTACTTACTTACTACTGATGCAAGAAAAGTAAGGATGAATAGTCCTATTCAAGGAATAGAATCTAACTTAAAACTTCCCAGAAATGCTCCAGATATTTGGGAACACATGTACACCCATGGCTGATTCATGTGAATGTATGGCAAAAACCACTACAATATTGTAAAGTATTAGCCTCCAATTAAAACAAATTAATTAAAAAAAAAAAGAAGTATTACCTGTGGCCAGTTTCCAGGCCACTATGAAACAAAGAATTAACAGGCTAACCTCACTTACGAACAAAAGGTAAAAATCCTAAACACCGTATTTGCATGAGAACACCACAATACGTCAACCATGGAAAGCATAACTCACATACAAAAACATCCCAAATAATTTGTAGACCTAAATGAGAAAGTAACCTGATAAAGTTTCTAGAAAGCAACACAGAAAATATTTCAATGGCTAAGATATTCTTGAGTAGACAAAGCTCCCCCTACTGCACCCCCTCTAGCTTTATGGTGATATAATCAGCATTAAAACACTGGGTAAGCTTAAGGTGTTGAATTGACACATTATATACTGCAATATGATTAGCACTGTAGTGTTAGCTAATACCTCTATCATTTCTCATCATTAAGATTTACTCTCTTAGCAACTTTCAAGTATATAAGTGTGTTAGTTGCTCAGTCGTGTTCGACTCTCTGCAATCCCATGGACTGTAGCCCCCACCAGGCTCCTGTGTCCATGGAATTCTCCAGGGAAGAATACTGGAGTGGGTTGCCATTCCATTTTCCAGGGGATATTCCCCACCCAGGGATTGAACCTGGGTCTCCTGCACTGTAGGCAGTTTCAGGGAGGAACCCTTCAAATATCTAATATAGTATTATTAACTCTAATCACCATGCTGTTCATTATATCCCCTGAAGTTGTTCACCTTACAAGTTGAGGTTTGTACCCTTTGACTATCTTTCCATTTCCCCCACTCCCCAGTCTCTGGAAACCACCACACTCTGTCTGTATGAGCTTCTGTTTGTACATAGCTGTCTGACACAGAGGCTGGCATCTCCTATGTTGCCATTTTGGTTGGCAAACTCTTTAGAATGGGAGAAAATATTTGCAAACAGCAACCAACAGGGATTAATCTCAAGAGCTCCTGTAGCTCAATAAAAAAACAACAAATGAACACAAAAAACCCAATCAAAAAATGGGCAGAAGATCTAAATAGACATTTCTCCAAAGAAGACATATAGAAGACCAACAGGCACTTAAAAAGATGCTCAACATTACTAATTATTCAGTTCAGTTCAGTTCAGTCACTCAGTCGTGTCCAACTCTATGTGACCCCATGAATCACAGCACTCCAGGCCTACTAATTATTATAGAAATGTAAATAAAAATTACGAGGTATCCCCTCATACTGGTCAGAATGGCCATCACCAAGAAAATCTACAAATAATAAATGCTGAACAGGATGTGAGGAAAAGGGCACCCTCCTACACTGTGGGAGGGAATGTAAATTGGTACAGCCACTATGGGGGACAGTATGGAGGTTCCTCAAGCAACTAAAAATAGAACTACCATATTATCCAGCAATCCTACTCCTGGGCACACACCTGAAGAAAAATAGAGTTAAAAAAGATACATACACCCCAGTGTTCACTGCAGCACTATTAACAATAGCCAGGAATGGAAGCAATCTAAATGTCCATCAACAGAGGAATGGATAAAGATGTGGTACATATATACAATGGAATACTACTCTGCCATAAAAGGAGTAAAATAGTGCCATTTATGGAGATGTGGACAGACCTAGAGACAGTCATAACAGAGTGAAGTAAGTCAGAAAGAGAAAAAACAAATATTCTATAATATTGCTTATCTGCAGATTCTAGAAAAATTGTACGTGTTGTGCTGTGCTTAGTTGCTCAGTCATGTCTCACTTTTTGCAACCCTACGGATTGTAGTCCACCTGGCTCCTCTGTCCATGGGGATTCTCCAGGCAGAATACTGGAGTGGGTTTCCATGCCCTCCTCCAGGGGATCTTCCCAACCCAGATCTCCTGCACTGCAGGTGGATCCTTTACCGTCTGAGCCATCATGGTATAGATGAACTTATTTATAAAGCAGATATAGAGATACAAATATAGATACAGATACAGAGAACAAACTTAAGGACACCAAAGGAGCAATGGAGGTGGGATGAACTGAGAGACTGCGACTGATGTATATACACTACTATGTATAAAATTAATAACCAATGACAACCTGCTATATAGCACAGGGAACGCTACTCAGTGCTCTCTGGTGACCTAAATGGGAAGGGAATCCAAAAAGAGGGGGGAGATATATATATATACACATATAACTGATTCCCTTTGCTTTACAGCAGAAACATAAGACTGTAAAGCAAATATGTTCCAATAAAATTTTTTTAATTTATGAAAGAATAAATTGTATATCATAGACTCTCTGAGATGGCCAGAGTCAAGTCTGGTGGCCTTACATTCAGGAACAGTCTCCAGGCTGTAGTGCTGCACAGCTTCACTCAGTGCAGGCTCTGAAGTTTGCGGGAGATGTTAGGACTAGGACCGCTAGGACCACTGTAGCCTCTGAAGTCTGCCNATAAAATTTTTTTAATTTATGAAAGAATAAATTGTATATCATAGACTCTCTGAGATGGCCAGAGTCAAGTCTGGTGGCCTTACATTCAGGAACAGTCTCCAGGCTGTAGTGCTGCACAGCTTCACTCAGTGCAGGCTCTGAAGTTTGCGGGAGATGTTAGGACTAGGACCGCTAGGACCACCGCAGCCTCTGAAGTCTGCCTGTCCCTCCCCAGCCACTGCCTGGCAGCATCAACATACCACCACACTCTTTCATTCACTCTACCTTTTTTGACCTTCATGCCTTGGTGAGACTCAGATCATGAGCCCATGACCTTGAGGGAAGCTAGGAAAATAATTTTTAGCTTCTACTTTGTTGTTACTGTTGTTCACTTGCTAAATCCTGTTTGACTCTCTACAGCCCCATGAACTGCAGCATGCCAGGCTTCCCTGTCTTCACTATCTCCCGGAGTTTGCTCAAATTCATGTCCATTGAATTAGTGATGCTATCTAACCATCTCATCCTCTGCCCACCTCTTCTCCTTTTGCCTTCAATCTTTCCCAACATCAGGGTCTTTTCTGATGAGCTTATACTTTGGAGAGGTGAAAAGTCTCTAACATAGGAAGGGTGCTCAAAAGTTTCTGGACATCTGTGGAAATGTGAAAAGTGTCTACCCATGCCCTACCATCCATCACTTTCATCCTAACTGCCTGCCTCTGTGCCTCTTATTGATGTCGGCAACCAAAGAGCACCAGGTCTTGCCGGAAGTGAAAGTTGATCAGTTGTGTCTGACACTTTGTGACCCATGGATTATACAGTCCATGGAATGCTCCAGACCAGAATACTGGAGTGGGTTAGCCTTTCCCTTCTCCAGGGCTTCTTCCCAAGCCAGGGGTTGAACCCAGATCTCCCACATTGCAGGTAGATTCTTTACCAGCTCAGCCACCAGGGAAGCCCAAGAATACTGGAGTGGGTAGCCTATGCCTTCTCCAGTGGAGCTTCCCAACCTGGGGATCAAAACCAGGTTTCCCACATTGCAGGCAGATTCTTTACCAAGTGGGCTCTCATGCAAGTGTATACATACGGTCCCTCTTCTGAGAGTCCTTGCTCTGCATGAAGCACCTGGACTACTCAGTAACCTCTTGTCTCTGACTTGCTTCAGTACTAATTAGTGGTACCATCCAAGGAGACACTGATTTTGCCTTTTAAACGATATATGTGATTTTGTTGTTGGTAATGTATTTTATTGTTTGGTCTTCTCTCTTTATTAAAAGTTTAGGATCCTCGGGGAAGGATGATAATCTTTTCCTTTTCATGGGAATTGGCATATTGCCCCAGATGTAGGAAATACAGAATAAGTACTTGCTTTTTGATTGTTCTATGGTTTGAGCTTTGAGAGATAGAGATCATAGTCAAACGATTTTTAACAATATATTCATGTGCATTTGGCTGTCCCGATCAGGATACAAAGTGGTATACAAATTCCAATTACTAATTCATCAGTAGTATATTTGCTATTTATTAATATGATTTTGAGTTTTCTTTCTCTCCCATTCCAACTTTGTCTTAGATTGTATAAAAGGTAAAATATGGGAAATAACATTGTAATTTATATAAAAGTTTTAACCCTTTTTAATACCAATTCATGAGTATAACCAACAAGACTTTTTTGTAGGGAGAGAATTTACATTGAGTAAGAAATCTGAAGTTGAGTAGGTAGGGTATATCAAAGACTTTTCATAGTAAAAATCTATTAGTAACTCTCTCTTGGATTCCTAAAGTATAGTCTTCGGCATAAGTCATCAACTGAACAAAAAGTATTGTAAAGGAATGATGTGCTTGTGCTGACTCCTCTGTGAGGTGCCTTTCCACCAGCTGACATGGGTGTGCCAGTGAACACTGGCATTTGAAACACACAGACACAGAGAAGACGGGGCAGCATGTCAAGCCCCAGATAAGCCTTCTGAAATCCATGCCATGAACCCATACTTGCACACTTAGAATACAATGGAAGCACTCAGGAGAAATGCTAATATTAATAAAACGTATGGAAATCTTGGCAGAGTAAATATAGGACTGCAGGCTTGATGTAAGTCTGGGAAAAACAACATCATATCCCAGCTTGCAGAGAGGAAGCAAGGTAGCTAGTTAATGATCCAGAGAGATGTTGTGGGGTGGGAGGTGGGAGGGGGATTCAGGATTGGGAGCTCATGTACACCTGTGGTGGATTCATGTTGATGTATGGCAGAGCCAATAGAGTATTGTAAAGTAAAATAAAGTAAAAAAAAAAAAAGAACATAAACATAAAAAAAAATTATTTTGATTGACAAAGGAAATCTAAAAGCCATTGTGCTTTTTCTGTTACTTAGGCAGTGTGAAGGTCTAGTAGATCCAGTGAGCAGAAGTGGGAAATGGAATCAATCATAAGTTCAGGGTTCTCCAAGGTTCATGGCACATAAGATGTGTGTGTGTGTGTACATTACACATACATATACATACACACCACATATATGCAGTCACCCTCTGTATCTGTGGGTTTTGTACCTGAATCTGCAGATGCTGAAACCAAGATGCAGAGGGTTGACTACACTACACCATTTTATTTGAGGGACTTGAGCATCCATGGATCTTGTTATTTGCTGAGATTCTGGAACCAGCCTTGTGAATACTGAATACTGAGGAACGACTGTATACAATAAGACTTCAGCATAAAATGAGATTTTAAATAGTTCTGATCTGTCTTATCAGCATATACTAAGCACTTATCAGGTGTAAAAGAGTGGTCTAAGTCAGGAGCCCCCAACCCCTGGTAGAGGTTCATGGCCTCTTAGGAACTGGGACACAGCAGGAGGTGAGTAGTGGGTGAGTGGGCAAAGCTTCATCTGTATTTACTGCCGCTCCCCATCACTTGCATTCCTGCCTGATCCCTGCTTGGTGTCGGATCAGCAGTGGTGTGATAAACGCAATGCACTTGAAACATCCCAAAACCATCCCCCCGTGCCATCTGTGGAAAAACTGTCTCCCACAAAACTGGTCCCTAATGCCAAAACGGTTTGTGGACCGCTGGTGAAAGTGATATTAAGGAAGAGGTGCTGTCTCTGCTTTGAAGCTGGAAGGGAACCAATCATGCATCACAGTGATAAAAGCTCTACTGTGGCAGTGACTATTGCTGTGTTCCTAGCGCCTAAAACAGTGCCTGGTGCTTCAAGAAATAAGCAGTAAGTAAATGAATGTTAGTGTTTTAATGAGTTCAGCAGTTCCTCTTGTGAGTGGTATTCAACTTAAAATAGGCAAGTCAGACAGCAAGAACCTAAATTTCACTAGTGAATGATGATTGTTAGGGAAGCACGAGGCTTTGAAACTGGGCAGGTGTGAGGAATATGTAGTCCCAGGATGCTCACATGGATGCTCTTTGCTAACCTGGAGGATGGCAAACAAAAACAGACTGGATAGAAGAGCTATAAAGATCCCAGAAAATAACATTTCACATTAGTCAGTGTAATTCTGCAATTCTAAGTGATCATATGAAGAACACCTTTACTTGCATGAGTTAGAAATATAGCTATTTACCAACAGTGGTAATGGGCAGAGTATGGTTTTAAGTGGTGGAGTTGCAAATAGCTGTGGGCCCTCCAAATAGGGCTACAGCTGCCAACCACAGAAGAGCCTTTATGAGGGTACAGTGTGGAAAGAGCAGTTGGTCAGGCAAAGGTTTTTGCAGCCACACCTGTTCACTCAGATAACAATCGCCACAAATAGTGTTATCTCTAACATAAAGATAAATATGTATTTTATATATTTATGACTATTGCACAACTTGTAAACTTGGTGAAGATTAGATTGGCTGATTTTGTTCTATTAAAAGAAGAATACAACCTACTATAGGTACTGGGTAGATACTGGCAAATCTAACTTATGTAGACGGATCTTGAAGTTGAGATGATTCTCTGCGTCATTAGCATGGCTTCATTTATGAGTACAATACTAGTAGAGCCTTGTTATGAAATGACTCATTAATTATATTGAGTGAGTTATATCATGGGTCAAATCACATCTTCTGAAGTACAACCACCACAGACAGGAAAGTCTGAAACAATGTGATTGGCCCATTAATCATTTACTCACTCAATAATTCACGCACTAGCTCATTCAACCAATGCATATCAGGCGCTTCCTAATCTGGAGGGATTATGGGCCAGACAAAGATGAATAATTTATAGCCTTTGTCCATCATTACCCTAAGAAAACTAGTTTTATCTAGTGAGATTGGTACTCTAAAAGACTGCTTTTAGTTGATGGAGGCGGTGGGGAGGAGGGGCGGTCTGAATTAGGAGACTAGCGTTGACGTATGTACAGTGCCGTGTGTGAAGTGGTGAGTGGGAAGCTGCCGTGTGGCGCAGGGAGCTTGTCTTGGAGCTCGGCGATGACCTAGAGAGGTGGGATGGGAGGGGCTGTCTGTTCACTTAAGCCGGGTTCTTTTTGTTGCACAACAGAAACTAACACAACATTGCAAAGCAATTATACTCCAATAAAAAATATGGATACCTCTTAGGAAGTATTTTCATCCTAGTTTCTTCAGAAAAACATCTATGGCATCCTCAAAACAGTGTTTAGAACACCTATTGGATTTCAAACAAAAATAAAAGGTCAGGAATTAGCGTCACCGTTACTATTTCGATAAAGACCTGATTATGCATCTTCATAATAACTATGAAGTTTAAAAATGTGTCGCTACAGGGTGAAAACTTTTAGAGCTGCTTGTATCTCAACCCAGACTTACTCCAGGCTATTAACTATGATTAAAATTTAATATACTTAACGGTCATGATTTAGAATATGCCTACACCCTATAAAGGATGCTTAAGTGGAGTGTGATTTTCCGGTTAAAGTCACAGATGAGGCAGAGTTTGCCTGCTGTGAGATTCTCTTCTTATTTAATTATTTTTGAAAACTTGACTGAAGTGTGGTTGATTTACAGTGCTGTGGTAGTTTCAGATGTATAGTAAAGTGACTCAGTTATACATATATATATATATATATATATATATTTTTTTTTTTTTTCCCAGATTCTCTTCCCTTTTCAGTGTTTTAGTCACTAAGTCATATCTGACTCTTTGTGACTCCATAACTGTAGCCTTCCAGGCTCCCCTGTCTGTGGGATTCTCCAGACAAGAATACTAGAGTAGGTGGCCACTTCCTTCTCCAGGGGATCTTCCTGACCCAGGGATTGAACCCATGTCTCCTGTATTGGCAGGTGGATTCTTTACCATTGAGCCATCCGGGAAGCTCTTTTCCCTTAAAGGTTGTTACAAAATATTGAGTGTAGTTCCCTGTGCTATATGGCAGGTTCTTGTTGGTTATCTATTTTATATACATTAGTTTGCTTATGCTAATCCCAGAGTTACAGTTTGTCCCTCTTTCTCTCCCCTTTTGTGATCTTAAGTTTGTGTTCTATGTCTGTGGGTATATTTCATGTTTTGTATTTATGTGCAAATCAAAACTATATGAAGGTATGGCCTCACACTGGTCACAAGGGCCATTATCAAGAAGTCTACGAAAAGTAAACGCTGAAAAGGGTGGAGAAGAACAGAACCTTCCTACACTGTTGGTGGGAATATAAATTGGCACAGTCATTATGGAGACAGAATGGCGGTTCCTTAAAAAACTAAAAATAGTGCTACCATATAATCGTGCAATCCAACTCCTGGGCATATATCTGGAGAAAACAATAATTTGAAAAGTTACATGTACCGCCAGACATGAAAGCAACCTAAATGTCTATCAACAGATGAATGTATAAAGAAGATGTGGTGTATATATATATATATATANCCCAGATTCTCTTCCCTTTTCAGTGTTTTAGTCACTAAGTCATATCTGATTCTTTGTGACTCCATAACTGTAGCCTTCCAGGCTCCCCTGTCTGTGGGATTCTCCAGACAAGAATACTAGAGTAGGTGGCCACTTCCTTCTCCAGGGGATCTTCCTGACCCAGGGATTGAACCCATGTCTCCTGTATTGGCAGGTGGATTCTTTACCATTGAGCCATCCGGGAAGCTCTTTTCCCTTAAAGGTTGTTACAAAATATTGAGTGTAGTTCCCTGTGCTATATGGCAGGTTCTTGTTGGTTATCTATTTTATATACATTAGTTTGCTTATGCTAATCCCAGAGTTACAGTTTGTCCCTCTTTCTCTCCCCTTTTGTGATCTTAAGTTTGTGTTCTATGTCTGTGGGTATATTTCATGTTTTGTATTTATGTGCAAATCAAAACTATATGAAGGTATGGCCTCACACTGGTCACAAGGGCCATTATCAAGAAGTCTACGAAAAGTAAACGCTGAAAAGGGTGGAGAAGAACAGAACCTTCCTACACTGTTGGTGGGAATATAAATTGGCACAGTCATTATGGAGACAGAATGGCGGTTCCTTAAAAAACTAAAAATAGTGCTACCATATAATCGTGCAATCCAACTCCTGGGCATATATCTGGAGAAAACAATAATTTGAAAAGTTACATGTACCGCCAGACATGAAAGCAACCTAAATGTCTATCAACAGATGAATGTATAAAGAAGATGTGGTGTATATATATATATATATATACACACAGTGGAATATTACCCATAAAAGGGTGAAACACTGTCATTTGCAGCAACATGGATGGATCTAGAGATTATGCTAAGTGAAGTAAGCCAAAGACAAATATCATATATCACTTATATGTGGAATCTAAAAAAAGATACATAGAAATTATTTAAAACAAATAAATTTTCAACTCTAGAAGGTGAGAATGTCAGTTATCCATTGCTGCATAATGGAATAATCCCCAAACTTTGTGACGGAAAATAATAAATCATTGTACTTATTCACAGTTTTCTGGGTCAGCCGGTGACTCTTTTATTCTGAGCCCGCTTTGTTCCTCTCTTTTGGCAGCTGTCCTGGGGATGGATGCTCTAGGACAGCTTCCCCGTCAGCTGGAAGGTTGGATAGTCTAGCCTTTCAGTGGGATGGCTTGCTTTTGTGCCCGAAGGTCTCTCTAGTAGACTGTGGTGGTGGAAATTTCCCCATTAGCAAGAGAAGGCAAGGCTCTAAGAATAATCCTATTTTCAGTCTCTGCTTACATCATATTTGGGCTATCCTGGTGGCTCTGTGGTCAATCCACCTGCTAATGCAGGAGACATGGGTTCAATCCCTGGGCGAGGAAGAAGCCCTGGAGAAGGAAACGGCAAGCCACTCCAGTATTCTTGCCTGGGAAATACCTGGGACAGAGGAGCCTGGTGGGCTACAGGCCACGGGGTCGCCTGTAGAGTTGGACACGACTTAGTGACTAAAGAACACATCATGTTTGCTGGTGGCCTTTTGAGCAAACCAAGTAAAAATAAAACCCCAAAACCTAAACCACCCAAGAGTCAAGGAGTGGAGTAAAGATTCTCCCTCTTGTTGGGAGGAACAGAAGAGTCACGTGGTACAGGGGTGTTCTTATAAAAATGTGAGAAAATCATATCTATTTATTTGTAACTTAACATAGAGGGTTCTACAGTAAAAATCTTCACTCTCCTCTGCCAGTAAATGTCAATGAATATATGTAAGTGTTAAGTAATCTATAGACTGATTCATGTTCTTGAAGAAAAAGTAAGCAAATACTGATTTAAGAGCTGTTTTTTTTNAAGAGTCAAGGAGTGGAGTAAAGATTCTCCCTCTTGTTGGGAGGAACAGAAGAGTCACGTGGTACAGGGGTATTCTTATAAAAATGTGAGAAAATCATATCTATTTATTTGGAACTTAACATAGAGGGTTCTACAGTAAAAATCTTCACTCTCCTCTGCCAGTAAATGTCAATGAATCTATGTAAGTGTTAAGTAATCGATAGACTGATTCATGTTCTTGAAGAAAAAGTAAGCAAATACTGATTTAAGAGCTGCTTTTTAAATAATGGAATGTCCAATTATAATTAGAGGCTAAGAAACACACTTCATCAAGAAAAACACAATAACACATTTAAAAGTTATCAATAGTTTGAGTAGAATAACCAGGGCAAGTTGATTGGGATAAAGGAAAAGCTAAATTCTAGCAATACAACATTGTAAATCAATTTTATTTTAGTTTAAAAGAATGATGAAAAGGAAAAATTAAACTCTCCGTTAGCCTTAAGGCTAAGCCTTTTCAGCCCCACTAAATAGGACACTCACCATCTTTAGTCAGTGTAATGAAAACAGGTCTCTCCTGTTTTCTCTTTTCGCTGCTTATTCTCTTTGTTCCACTCTCTATGGGCTATGCCTTCATCCACACTCATTATATTATGATGAGTCCCAATCTATATCTCCACATTTGATCCTCTTTTGTGTGACAAGACCTATTTAATTGATTGACTCCTTGATTATCTCTATAAGACTATCCCCATAGGCATTGCAAACCTCTCATGTCCAAATCTTCACGCATTGCCTTCTGCTAGAACCTCTTTCTCATATTGTCACCTCTGACCTAGTGAGTGGTAATGCCAGAACTTCATTCCATGTCTGAACTAGAGCCTGGAGAATTAGCACAGGCTCTTCCTCCTGTCCCATCATTGCTGCTTTCTTATCAATCACCAAGTCAGTGGTTTTCGCTCCTTTAATACTTCTGGATTTCACCTTGTCCAGTTCCCCTGTATCCTTCATTCAGGCTCCTCAGCTTCTCTCTCTGCTTCAATCCAGCTAGAGCAATTGTCTTCAAACATAAACCTTATCACATCATTCTAAAGCTTCCATTAAACAAATCCTCATGATCTACAGGATATGAGCCACCACCTTATCCTGGCACATGAATATCTTTGTGATCTGACCCTTCTGCTCCATCCAAGGAAGACTCTTTCTTGAATGAATCATGACATCTCTCACTTCTTCATCCAAACCGATCCCCTGTCCTTATTGTTCTTCCTGATCCCTTCCCTTCTCTACCCTGGTTAACTCTTACTCATTTTTAAGAATTTAAAAGCCATGTTACCTGGGAAGTATTCATAAGTGAACACCGGGCTTGAGTGGGTAACAAGTACCATCAATCATACCTCATAATTTTTAACTGGGGATTTACTGAGGTCAGCTCTGTTGTTGATCTGTGTGATGTTAGCACTTAACCCAGTCCCTGAAACACAGAAAGTTCTCAAAACTTGAATGATTGTTGAGACTGAATGTATCGTTTAAATAAATGAGTGAGCAGAGGAAAGATGTGAGAGGAGTATACTTATTACAGATAGGGTTGGCCACCTGTCCTGGCTACATCACCATCAAATCCACATACATTGTGAAGTCATTTATGTAAATCTCAGTGTTGGGAGGAATACACTTGGAGTTTAAGCCAAGACTCAGTAAAGGATAACAGTGGGATCAGGTTGAGAATGGAAATAGCTCTGCTTCTGAAAATTTAGGGATCATTTATCAATTATTTCATAATTATTAAAGATGTGCCTCAATACAATTGTGGGGATTAATTTTCTTTATTGTTTGCTGCAAACTGGCAATCTTTGCATTCTCTCTAAACTCCAATCATCTTTGACCCTTGATATCACTGAATATTTTCCTAGAGATTTCAAGCTAGTTTTAAAATTTGCCTAATTGAAGCAAATTTGGAATGTAAATTTAATGTAAATAATTGTTTTTCAGACCCCAATTTAAATCATTTTGTGATATCTGCTGTTTTAGATTATTTAGATTAATGCTTCTAGCATCTAACCATAGATAATGGAATTGAAGATGACTAGTAAATTGAAACTGATTCTCTGAATTTATAAGTAGTTGGGTGGTCAAGCAATTGATTTTCCTGGACTCTCATTTTGGAATATTCTGATTTGATGGAGAAATTGTTCTTTCTATAGATGGAGTTCTTTTGATTTGCATCTTTATGATACATCAAAAGTGGTGTTGAAGTTTTTTTTATTTTAAAAGATATTCATACATGTGTGTATGAAAGTGGTCTTATATGAATTTGAGAATACCTACTCAGTGAAACAAAAAAGCCAGAGCATTAACTTTTTGCCCTACTCTCTTTCTGTGCCAGACACAATGGGCTCCTAGTTAACTTCCTTATTCTTCCTGACATCCTATCATTCATCTTGAACCACCAACTGCTTCATTTCCCCCTTTATTTTCAGGCAATTATTTTTCCTTCTATTTAATAAGAAAGTGAAGCTATTAGACCAAACACTTTGGACCTACAGCCAAGAAATTGATAGGCTTGTCAGCAACTGTACCCTTTCTTGTCTTTCTTTTTCCTCTCACAAATCAGGTGAAGGTTATCCTCTCTGACCTGGCCTGGCATCTTTGTCTAGAATCCATCTTTGTACTTCCGCATCATTATTGAAACGTACTCAAGCCTGACCCATCTTTCAACCTCACAATCCAGCCCACTCTTTGCTCTCTCTCTCTCCTGCTCCAGAGCCAAATTTCTTGAAAATGTTGTATATATTCATTGTCTCCATTTCCTTCCTCTTCACCCACTTCCTACAACTCATTGCTTTCTGAATTCTGAACCATTTTTCTACATAAACTTGTCAAGTTTACCAGTATCTTTGTCTCTAAATCCAATAGGGTTGTTGAAATCTTTTCTTGTCTTGAACACTCAACACTGTTAACCATTCCTGGTCATCAGAACAACTAGACGAAGCACATGCTTGAAGTTCTTCCGAAAATCAAGGAAATATTGAAGAAATTTAGCCTCAATGAACTTACCTAAATTCTTTCATCAGAGAAATTTAGAAACCATTTTAATTTTGATATATGTGTTGAATCATGAGTGGATAAATATATTGCATATAATGATTTAATTTTAATATGTATATATAAACACATATTTTAAATTTCCTATTGGAGAGAAAATACCATAATCTTTGAGTGTCTCTAAAAGCCTTGATCCAGCTCCCATGTCTTGGAACTCTGAATTACTTTTGGGACACCACCAACTCCCAGCTTCTCATGCACATCTCTGATTGCTGTCTCTTCCTCTGCAGGGACTTGAAATGCCGGTGTTCTCTGAGGTTCTATCCTAATCCCCCTTCTCTTACTCTGCCCACATTCTCTGGATGAGCATCCATATCTAAACTTCAGGTTTTGTTTGGGATGATGCCTCCTATATCTACATTTGGGAGTTAGACCTCTTTCCAAAATTCTTTATCATAATATTATATTATATATATAATTATATACTCAACCACCCAGTGGAAGCCACTGCTCAGATAGATATATCTTGGAGATGATCTGAGTTCAGTGAGTCCTCGAATGATCTCAACTTCTCTCTCTACAACTTTCTCCTCTCTCAGTGCTGGTTGTTTGAGTGAATGATGTTATGGTCCAGACTGGACACTCAGGATTCTGACCTAAGTCCTCCTACTCCTTCATTGTCACAACCAATCAGCCATCAAGTCCGAGGACTCTGCTTCCGTTTGCTCCTTGATTATGCCCATATCTCTCCCTAGCCACTAACACAGTGTTCCAGGCCACCATCTTTTCTCTTCCAAATTAACACAATAATCATCTTCTTGGTTTTCCACCTCTCTATTTTTTTCCAATTTAGAACCGGGATGGTTTTTTTAAGCAGCGTGACCCGGTTTCTCTCTGTTTAAAATCACTACATTTAAGATGACTTAGAAACCCTCACATGGGTATCTCCAGACAATTCAACATTATTCAGCTTTTAAAAGAAATGATGTATCAAGCCATGAAAAGACATGGATAAACCACCTTATTTTTTTAGGACATTTATAAGTGACTCAGAGGTTAAAGCGTCTGCCTCCAATGCAGGAGACCTGGGTTCAATCCCGGGGTTGGGAAGATCCCCTGGAGAAGGAAATGGCAACCTACTCCAGTATTCTTGCCTGCAGAATCCCATGGATGGAGGAGCCTGGTAGGACTACTGTCCACGGGGTCGCAGAGTTGGACATGACTGAGTGACTTCACTTTCACTTTCAGTAAGTGACTGAAGTGACTTAGCACACAAGTGAAGTCAATATGAGAATGCTGCATACTGGATGTTTCTAAACACATGACATTATAGAAAAGGTGAAGCTATGGAGATAGTAAAAAGATCAGTGTTGGCCAAAGGTTAGGATTGAACAGGCAGAACACAGAGGACTTTTAGGGCAATGAAACTATAATGGTGGATACATGTTTTTATATATTTGTTAAAATCCATAGAAGTATAATACCAAAAGTGAACCTGAATGCAAACTGTGGGTTTACATTCTTTATCATAATATTATGTATATATATAATTCTCCATAATATTATGTATAGTATAATTCTGAGTTCATGGAAAATGAACTCAGATCATTCTCCATTGGACTATGGGTGCTAATGTAGGTTCACAGATTGTAACAAATCTCCCTCTTTGGTGCAGAATGTTGACGGTGGCGGGGGGTGCAGCTTGCACTTATGAGGACAGGGGTATACAGGAACTCTGTGTTTACTGCTTAATTTTGTTGTAAACTTAAACTGCTTTAAAAAACCATGACCCTCCAAGGTCTGGCTTTTTTATACATTTTCAAAATAATCTCTTCTTCGTTCTGCCCTTGGAGTCTTTTCTTTTTAATACGGAACTTTGTTTCTTTGAACTAGCCATGTTCTTGTTCGTTTTGAGTCAGCAGATCTCTTCTAACTTTTTCTTCTTTTCTTGAGGTCTTGTCATTCTCCGTCATTTATCAAACTTTATTGTTCTTGCATTTTTACATATCTGTTTTCTTTGCCAGACTCCAAGTTCTGGGTCCATTTTATCCACTGTAGTGTCTCCAGTGTCGGGCATATAAAACACTAAATGAATGGGGAATATACGGCTGGAACAATTCTATCCCATTTTTACCCAAACCTACACTGGTTTTGTTTTCAACTGTTCTTAGCTCTTTGTAAGAATGCACTCTTAAAAAATAATAGGCCTAGGTTGCCAGATTTAATAAGGACAATGAAAGGTACAAGGCACTCAGATAAATTTGAATTTCAGGCAAACAATGGATAGTGTTTTAACATAAGTATGTCCCCTGATATGTAATATTTTTTATAACATTTAATTTAATATTTATATAACATTTGGGGACATTTGTATTAAAAGTCTGTTTGTTGTCTGGAATTCAAATTTAACTGAACTTCCTGTATTTTATCTGAAAATTCTACTCAGGTCCCAAGAACTGTTTCCTGGTTACTGAAAACATTCGTTTAAATGCAAATAATAGCTTTGGATAACTGCCTCCGTACCGAGTTCTCTTCAGTAAATTTCTGCAAAGAATTCCCCTTTTCTCTTTTCATTTTTCAGTGCTTACAGCAGAGCATTTCTATCTCTCATAGAGAAAGTTTTTGCCATTTACTAGCAGGAAAGAGTTTTCTTTTAAGCTGTGGCCTTGTATTTTGAAATGGTATTATTATACATGTTACCCACATATCATTAGTTCAGTTCAATCGCTCAGTCATGTTCAACTCTTTGCGATCCCATGGACTGCAGCATGCCAGGCTTCTCTGTCCATCACCAACTCCCAGAGCTGGCTCAAACTCATGTCCACGGAGTCAGTGATGCCATCCAACCATCTCATCCTCTATTGTCCCCTTCTCCTCCTGCCTTCAATCTTTCCCAGCATCAGGGTCTTTTCCACAGTCAGTTCTTTGCATCAGGTGCCCGAAGTATTGGAGCTTCAGCTTCAGGCATCAATCCTTCCAATATTCAGGACTGATTTCCTTTAGGATGGACTGGTTTGATCTCCTTGCAGTCCAAGGGACTTTAAAGAGTCTTTTCCAACACCACAGCTCAGAAGCATCAATTCTTTATAACTCAGCTTTCTTTATAGTCCAACTCTCACATCCATACATGACTACATGACTGGATAGAACTTTGTTGGCAAATTAATGTCTCTGGTTTTTAATATGCTGTTCATAATTCACATACCATAATTCACTCATTTAAAGAATACCATATAGTATATTCACAGAGCTGTGCAATTGTCTCCATAATCTAATTTTATTTTATATTAAACAGAGTATTTCTTATCTTTGGCTAAATCCTACTGCATGCAGGATCTCAGTTTCCTGACCATGGATAGAACCCATGCCCCTGTATTAGGAACACAGGGTCTGAACCACCAGGGAAATCCCTACCATAATCTAATCTTAGAATATTTTCATCACTTCCCAAAAGAAACCTTGTACCTAATAGCAATCATTCCCTTTTGGTCACCTATTCCCAGGCTTAGGCAATAACTAATATGCTTTTTGTTCTTTCATATTTGGAAATTTTATTTAAATGGGATCATGCCATATGTGGTCTTTGGTGACTGACTTCTTTCCCTTAGTAAAATGCATTCAAGTTTCATCCATGTTATAGCATGTATCATATTTCACTCCTTTGTATCACCAAATATTGTTCCATTGTGTGGGTATATCACAATTTATTTATCCTCCGATCAGTTGATGGGCATTTGGGTTATTTTTACTGTCTTTCTTTTTTTTTTTAATCCATGAAACTTTTTTTTTTTAACTTACTTTATTTTACTTTACAATACTCTATTGGCTTTGCCATACATCGACATGAATCCACCACAGAAGAATAACATTCTAAAATTGACTTCCGTCAATTTTTTGTTTATTGCCTATAGACAATTTTTAGGGAAAAAGCATAGGAAGTATTTTGCTTGTCTTAACATTATAGTATTTTATTCTGCTTTTGAAATTTCAGTGGATTTCTTGGTCTATTTTATTTTTCATTGAATCTTTTCTTTTACATGGAAATTGGTTAATTCAAGAGGTATACTAGATCTTGTGATAAGCAAATGCAAGTTCTGTCACGCTGTTCTGAGATGTTTCAGCAATTAAACTTGAGAATTTGTTGTGCAACAGGTCTGTTCAGTGTGATATTTTCCATGACTACAGAGAATATTATAGACTATGGCATCTGGAATTGATCATGGGCTTCGATGGGGACAGATGTGTGAAACTGTGGCGTGAGGCTGCAATTTTTATGTTATGTATTGGTTTTATGAAATATATTTTCTCATGTGACCTGTGGATGGCTATACCCAGAATCAGTTCAGTTCAGTTCAGTTCAGTCGCTCAGTCTTGTCCGATTCA